>JAZKJV010008000.1:0-226490 GCA_037367405.1 Ottelia alismoides | reverse complement strand
TCGGACCTAACATGTTTCTATTAGCGGGGAAGAATATCTTTTAATTTGGCTAAGTGAAGCGATATTTATGTGCCTCTATATTAGAAGTGTGTCCTACCTATGAGAAAGCACGTAAAATAATAAGGTGAAAGAAGCTCGAAGAGCCGCGTGCCTAGTCCTAGGTCGACACTCAAGTGGGGACGATCCCCACACAACCACATATAATTGGTTCATTTCCAAGCGTGAGTCTTCGATCGAAGACCGTTGTAAATACAATTATGACAAGATATGAAATAATATGCAAAATAACATTTTTTTCTTTCTTTTTGACTTGCTCTAAGAATGCTTTTGCGGATCCTCGCATCGGGGAAGCACCTGCTCCTCACCTCCTTGAACATCAAGGGCCTTGTCACAAAAGCAATGGTTAGATATCGATCGAAAAGAAAATTTTTTATAATGTAAGACTAATGGAAAACTTGACCTACGTAAAATAAACACTTAATTAAATACATAAAAATCCAAACAAGACAAAAGATGAGCCATGTCCCTGGCAACGACGCCATTTGATGAGCCACAAATTCATCCCTTTAATAGTGTGGAATTAACACTCAGTGGTCATTGTAGTCGGGCTGAATTCGGTCCGCAAAAACCATCTAATTTAATATGTCAATAAAATCAAATGGTTGTATTTATATTTGGCTTGGGAAAGCCCAAGGTCGAACTCAGGGACACGAGCCTCTCTCATCGTATTTAGACTCTTATTCATTTAATTAAGCGTTGGATCAATAAATAGTAGGTCGATGAATGCATGAAGACATGACAATATGCATTATGTAAACATGAAACATGCATTTTTTTATTACTTGATTTTTATCATGCAAATAGATGCAATTAAATGCAATACAAAAATATGCTCGGATTACGGGAATACTTGAGCCATTTAATCAAAGGTCTAATCAGGATCAAATAATTGAAACTATTTTCATTCATGTAGAAATCAGGCATGAGAAACATTGAAATAAAGACACTTAGCTAATAAAATAATACATCAAAACTCGTAGTGTCAAATCTGAAAGACAAGTATGTCATAAAGATGACAATGAAAAGAGCTTCAAAATACCACTGAAATCGACTCAATCGGAGATATGATGCTCAAGATATGCATAAAAAAAAGACATGGACATGAATGCAAGAAAACATGAAAGATAAATAGCAAACATGTCCCTGTGAGGGACTAAAGTGAAAATAAAATAAGGCACAGGACCTTCCCTGTAATTATCCCATACGTGCGGGGGTATTTATGTAATTATTCAAACCCACAGGGGGCCGGTTGCAAAATACCCCAGGCGCGCATGGATAGCACGTGGTCTCAAGACCTATCTGCAATTTTGAAGAATATGGTGGGCCTCCCTGCAAATTGCCTTGGCCGCACGTGACTTGCACGTGCGCTCCATGCTCGGTGAACATCTAGGCTTGGAAGAGGCTTGGGAAGCTTCGGCTAGGCTCGGAATGTACGAGCCTCCAGGCGGGCTCGGATGAGGATCGATGCTCTGGGGAGGCTCAGGATAGGCTCGGGGCACCCGAGCCTGCTGGTCTGGTGATGAGGCTCGGAGAAGCTTTGGCGCTGACGCGTGGACCATCGAAGACCATCAGATCGTGAGGATCCTATGGTACCTGTAGGCTGCGCGAGATGGCAGCGTGGCTTCTTCTGAGCCGTTGGACGAGCTCCAGGGAGGAGCATCCAACGGCTGTGGCTTCTTCCTCCTCGGCTGCAACGTGCGGTGGAACCAAGACTCTGGCGATACCTCCTGGGCTCCACCTCCCTTGCTAGGCCACGCTGCATCTCCTCGAAGCCTCCTGAAATGTCGTCGATGAAGTAGGTGTGCGGGCGAGCTGCAGCATGGTCTGGAGACAATGATAGACACCGGAGTGCCGGAGGTGGAGCTCTCAACTTCTGCTTTGATGAGGCTCCGGCTATTGAGAAATTTAGGACCTGCACTATTAGTACCAATAGCCGAAGCTTCTTGCGAAAGGGTGGTGTGAAGTACGTGAGATGGTCAGTCGTGAGGGGGATGAAGAAGGGTGTGGCCGGCGATCTTCTCCGGCGAGCTCGGAGAAGGGGAGTCGGAGTGGTTCGAGGTTATGAGGGGCTAGAAGAGTGATCAGAGATGTGCGTGAGAATGGAGGTGATGTGGTGAAGCTGACGACGTGACCAATGGAGGGAGAAGGAGTGTGTTGAGAGCTGAGTAATTAAGAGAAGACTAAAGAATAAATGAGGGGGATTGAAGGATCTTACCTGAGAAATAATGGCGGTCGAATGCTTGGGCTTGGGGTTCGATGTGAACCCCGGGTCTTCGCTGGACCCCCTCATCCAGGTGGGGCAGCTCGAGCAGAAGCAAAGCTCCACGACGCAGCCATGGAAGGCGGCAGGTCAACACCGGAGGAGATAGCGGTCTTCGCGCTCCATGCCGCTCCCTCGCTGTCACCGAGGAGCGAGGGCGTGCTGGGCGATCCCTCACGTAAAGGTGGACGACGTTCTAAGGTGGTTGAGGGGAGTTATTTGAAGGGGCAAAATTGGTGGTTTTCAGGTGATGGTCGTGACTTGCGTGGGAGAGATGGAGCAGAGGAGAGGATGACGTGGGTGTCCAGGTGTTGCGCGAGGATGGTGGGTAATGGGGGTACGTCGTGGGGCGGATAGATAGAGAGAAGGTTGACAGATATGGTGGAGAAAATGGGAAAGGCGAGGAGGTTGTACGAGAGGGAAATCGTAGGAGAGAGGGCAGCACGAGGTAGTCAATGAAGCTTTGGCCGTTGGATCTTGAGATCCAACGGCTGACAGACGAGCGCTAACGAGCGGTTTGGATGAGATCTAAGGCAGCTGGATCGGAGGGTGATTGGGCATGCCACGTGGCGTGCTAAGAGCACAGCGCTGGCGTGCGGCCCAGATCCCAGATGGAGGACGATCGGAGGGTTGAGGTTTGAAGCGAAGATAGATGGCTGGGATGGAAATGCCTGGAGGTGATCGTGAGGCTTTGGTTGTGACATGTGGCTCAAGGAGAAACCAGTGCTAGTAGACGACGACGATGGAATCTGGAGCTTGATTGGATGGCTAGGAATAGCTGCAGAATGAACGGTAGCGATTCGGGCTTCCAGACTTCCATCCGACGACTGCTGGGGCAGGCGCGTGGCGTGAGGAGACGCGACCACGTGGCTCTACCAAAAGAGCCACGTGGCCCAATTAGATTATTGCGATGAAGAAATTGATTTATGAGGGAGTAGATGGGCGAATTTGGAAAAACTCAAAACATGAAAGTTGTAGATCTCGATGAGATCTATAATTTTCATGTTGATAAAAAACGGAGATGAGGTCAAACAAAGATATAAAGCATTTTTGAGGGCATTTTAAGGTTAAAAACACCACAAATTTTATTTATGCTTTTTTTGTATTTTTAATTTATTCAAAGACTCTGATATTTACAAGACTTTATCTGATTTTTATTGACACCTCGTCTAAGATAGGGGGTTAATTTCAGTGAATTAGAGACATGAAACACGGTTTCATCAGTGTGCATCTCACCTTAAGGTACTTCTGAAAGGCAGGTGTCATATCCACGTACTTATCAAAGGGGATTGTGACCTTGATATATTTGTTGCAAAACTCAACCATCTCAGGGTCATCTTTTTGGATTTTTATAGATTTCTTCTTTCCACCCTCAAGGGTATGGGGGAAAGGGATTATTGAAGACAACTCAGATTCTGAAACTGAAATGTTTTCATTCAAATGGGAAATTGAGTTCTATACAGGACTTGGACTCTGAATCTGACTGGAAAGAAATTCATGAAACGAAACATGTGGTGCATCTACTGCTACTCCTGGTGCATCCTCCTCAGATGGAGGTGCGGGCTCTTCATCAGGCTCGCTTGATTCATTGCTGGTGCTCCTCTCCTTCTTTTTGCTTTGGTGTTTTGAGGACTTTGAAATCCTCTTATTCCGTTTCTGTCGGTGATGGTTGTGGTGATGCTGCTCCTCTGCCTCCAAGTTCTCCTCAGATAGAGTCTTGGTGGCATCTTCCTCATGTATATGTACCCGATCAGGTATGGTCACGGTCCTTCCACTCCTGAGGGACATATGATTAACATTATTATACAAAAGGATCTCATGTTCAGATAGAGAATAATCTGAATAATATACCTGATCTCGTGGTCGATGCTGACCCAAATTCATGCTACCGGGGTTGGCCTGACTTGGGTGGGAATCGAGGTCTTTGGTGCCATCTGCTGATCCTGGTAGCGTGAGACATGGTTCAGATCTATTCTTACGCCATGGTAATCGTTCTGCATCTCCTGAACCCTATCAATCAAAGTCTGGATGGCCAAGGTGAGGGACCCCAATTACTAATGGGTGGGGTCTGTTATTTCTGACTAGAGGATGAGTGATTCTGCTATTTATATTGGCTTTGTTGGCCTTGCCGGTATTGCTGTGGGTGGGATTGTGAGGGGTAAGGTGGTGGTGGGCCCTGTTGGCCTAAATGGAATGTGCGCTGTCGCTGGTGCTGCTGAGGCTGGTATCCTTGTCCTGGCCGGGACTACACAAAGCGCAGTGTAGGGACGGAGCTGGTTTCCTAGTAAGCTAGGGGTGGTCAGTGTTGCTAGCCACTCCCTATCCCCGACTGTCTGTCGATGGGGTCGTTGCTGTACCACAACTCATTGATATCAAACACCTGCAGAGGCTCCTCGTACACTGACTCCACCTGTGGGGGTACATGCTGCTCCTGCTGAGTGCACTATTGCTCCTCAACCAACTGCTCTTAGGCCCATGTACATGCTCCTGTACTAGATGAACTCGATGTACAGGTACATGTGGTGCAGAAGGGGTAGGTAGTTTTATCTTGGCTACCTTCTCAGTTAATTCCTCCACTTGTTTCGACAATCGTGAAAGCGCCTCAAGGTATGTGACCCTCTTGTGTATCTGTTCTACCATGGTGAGCTTATCAGCTATTATCCCTATGCTAGGGATCAGGTCATCTGTTAGATCCGCTACAGTCCTCCTAGGTGTCTCATTAGATAGGCTTGAGGGAGACACCTGATAGGCCCTAGTGGCTTGAGATCTGTATGTTTCTGCCATCTGCTCTAGAATCTTCCATATGGCATCTTCATTTCTATTCAGATAACTACCTCCATAGGCTGCACTCACTAACCCCTGCATTTCAGGGGTCATACCGCAGAACAAGGTCTAGACTAAGATCGCCTTGGTAATGCCAGGCAAGGGTATTTTTATATCAAGTCATTGAATCTATCCCAGGCTTCATGGAATGGTTCGTGGGGACCCTGAGGAAAAGATGGCAATCTTTGTACTCATCTGGTTAGTCCTACTGAGTGGGTAGAACTTCTTCAAACATAAATCTTTGAATTACCTTCAGGTCGTACATCTAACCCCGAGATTCTTCAGCCAATGGGCAGCCTTATCTCCTAAGGAAAACGAGGTAGCCTTCAACCTGATGTAATCTTGTCCAACCCTAGGATGACTAAGGTTGTTACACACCAACTCGAAGTCTCTCAGGAAAGCATACGGTTCTTTTGTGGCATTTCCATTAAACTTCGATAGCAGCCCAAGGAAATGGGGCTTCATCTCAAATGCCTATGGGGGTACCTCAGGTACGAGCCAATTATGTATCTCATTCTCAGCTGGGTTGTAGGAATCTACCATCGGTCTATCTATTCCACCTGCCTCAATCACCTATCTCATCCTAGCAATAAGATCTGCATTCAGCTACTCAACTCTAGCTAAACGGGCAAGGATTTGATGTTAGGGTCATCTCTATGTTCCTCTTCATCTGGGTTTTTCTTAGGCATCTTGGTCACGGGTTCATCCTCTTCACCTGAATAAATAATGTGGTCTAGGTTAGAGGATGTAGTAATGGAGACATTCTTACCGAGGCAAGGTCTTCCTCAGTGAGATGAGAGGAGAGAAGGGGATGAATTGAGGGTGACCATCCCGAGAATGAGAGATCCTGAATTCAAGAGGGTTATAAGCTTGGGTTGGCCCAATTTGCGCTCAGGCCTATGAAGACATACTTCTTGGGGGGTTCGATGAAAGATTTGTGAAGCTCGAATAAATATCCCCCCAGTCGGTCATCTTTGATGTCAAAAATAAGTAATGTTGGGAGCACAAGTGTACAAAGATAGGATTTGAATCCTACCTAAAGCAAGCAATTGAATCACAAAACCCTGAGTTCACACTCAACAAGGTGAAGGATCCAAAGTCGGGTCAGATTAATCTGGTTAATTTGAAGTGTGATTTTCAAGCAAATAGCAAGGATTACATGATAGCCTAAAGGAAAGTCGGCTCAATGCCAGATGCATCTCCCCTGTTTAACCTGCCGCCTAAGATACCATTGTCGTTCCTCTCTTAGCTCCTATCACTAACTTACTCGGTTAATACCAATAAAGTTCATGGACCTGCCCCTATCTACCTACCGAAGTAGGCGGAGGCTGACAAGGCTTATAACTTCACCCCGGAGGGTTACTAGCAACTTGTCGCGGTGCACCGCTGCTTCACTCATATCTACTTGCTAAAGCAAGCAGAGGCTAGTTGGTGCTGGTCAGTTGAACTTCGAATACTTCAGCCCGTAATATTTACCAAAAGCGGGGTACGTTGATATGGAAGGCAGGGATTTGGGCTCTATCTTAGGGTGTGTACACACACTCTGTACCCTCACTCAGCCTGAAATCAAGGTCAGTGTTATTCTCCCCCAAACAGAATTTCCAATTTTAAGTTGATTTTTTTGGGTCAATTCATTTAGCAGTCCCGATTTTAAGTTAGATGATCACTTGATTAGTCCAACACACAAGGCAAGCTTATCGTCCAATCCCAATTTCCTTTAATCCTAAGTTGTAAAACCAAGGGGAGGGAGTTGAGAAAAGCCGATGCACGATAACACGATGATGTATGCCAAGTTCAGAAGACTTACAGTGATCCTCGCGCTCTACATGCGGGATGCAAAACATAATTAAATTTTTAGACTAAATGAATGCAATCGATGAAAGCCGTTCCTAGACAAGCAGTTCTATTATCGAGTGAAGAACGAATTTAAATTTGGCTAAAGTTCTACGGTCTAAGTGCATCTTTTAGTGGTGAAGTGTGATCGTAGATATTACGAGCATAAACAGACCTAAGAAGCTCTAAGAGCCGTGAGTGCAGGTTCTATCCTATGTCAAACAACCACATAACATAAAGAGACTTTTTATTATTTAGTTACATGCGCGAGAACCCAAATGGGAACCACTTTAAATACAAACTCTTTTTTTACAGGTTCTCTCAAAGCCACTCGGTTCAATTCGATACGGGTTCTTCGGCTCACCTGATGAGTCACCTTCGATGCCTCATGTTCCTCGCACAAAATTGAGACAATGGTCAGAGAGAACGACACAAAGAAGCAAATAAATAATAAAAAATGCTGGAAATAAAATAGAGAAATATTCACGAGGAAATCGAGAATCAGACTACTCGGGGATGTAAAACCTAAAATCTAGAATTTCTAAAAATTAACCTAAGCCGTGCCTCCCCGGCAAGGGCACCATTTGACATACCCAGAATTCATCCTCTCAATTTAACCGAATTAACGATTAAAATAAATGTATTCATTGTAGTCGGGTAAATTCAGATCAATAAAAAAACCACTTAATTAATTTCTCAATTAAACGCAAGCAGTTATATTTTTAACTTGAGCAAGCCCAAGGTCGAACTCAGGGAGACAACTTTCTCCATAAATATATTTAAAGTCGATCTAGATGCTAGGTTTTCAAAGGAATATTTTTTTCATATTTTTAAAATGCAGTTAAAAATGCGATGCAATTTCGGGCTAAGTTGAGAGACTAAATTGTAAATTATGTTCAAATAATGTCCAAAAATTCTCAAACTTGGCTAGAATGTGACAAATGATGAAATTAAGCGACTATAATTTTTGGAATTTTTCGATTCAATATGAATTAATTAAAAGTTAAATATGAATGCAGGGTAATTTACGCAAACTTAATTTTAATAAATACAAAATTAAATTATTTTCAGAGATTAAAATTATCCTAGATACTTCCATGTGAGATGAATCCAGGAAAATTACTATATCTCCAAAATAATTAATGTATGACTTATTAAAAATTAATTAAATGAATCACCACTTAATTTATTGCTACCTAGATATGCATATAAATAATGTGATTTTTGGGCACGAAGTAGAACTAGTCAATCTATGCTTACTATGAATATTTGGAGCAACATTTAATTTAATATAAATTTCAGAAGAATAATTGGGTAAAATATGCAATCCTTCACCAAATTAATTCTATTAAATAAACCAAAGCTCACAAAATCAAACCAACATTCTTAATGATAAAGCACAAGTTTTTCTACAATGTGCAATTTTTAGAATGATAAAATGATGAAGAATGAGAGTCCAAATTAGCATGTAAACTCAAGGGCCTAAATGCAATACAAAAAGAAAGAAAATATATTCTGACTGGACTTTTATGCAATTAGCTAGACTTAGGGGCTGTGAGCACAATTTACCCAGCGATCATGCACCGTGCACAGGCGGTTAGTAGGTAGGGCACTGGCAATTCTCCAAAAGCTCAGGGGTCTTTGGCGCAAATACCCCCACGAACGACGTGTCTTGCACGTTAGGGAGGATCTCCCTATGATTCTGGAATATGTGGGGGATCTCCATTCTAATTTCCCTCCTTTCACGCGTGGAGCACGTGAGCTTTCAGACTGGAAGATGCTTGTTATCTGCACGGAAGATGGAGGGTCACCCTATAAATGACCCCTCCCTCACATGCTTGTCACATGATGGGGGAGGGGATTTGGTGCGTGGAGGAAGTGCGGCTGGGGTGCAATCCAGGTGCGCGAGGTGGGGGGCTGCGCGCAGGCGCGCTGGAGATCGGTAGTGGGCTGGTGGCGGAGGAAGTGGGATGGCACCCGCGATTGTGCGGCCGTGCGGTGGAGACGCGCATGGATGTGCTTGAAGTACCTACAATGAAGAATAGAGCTCGAGCCATGCTTGGCTATGGTGGAGGAAAGAAGAAGAAGGTGGAAGAGGGATCTGAGATGGGAGGATGAAACAGGGGAAGTTCCCCTGTGAATAGGGGAACTTAAGGTATGGAGTGAATTTTCAACCAATTGGTTCAAGAAAATTGATCCAAAAAATCAATAAAATTCACCATTACATTCCCAATACATGATTATCCTTGAAAGTATCGATAACTTTGAGATTTGATGAATGTATGGAGGTGGATTGATGAGAGAGAAAGTATGGTTGCAGAATAAGATAACAGAGAATAATGGAGGAAGAACAGATAAGAAAAGAAAGAGATTTCACCTAGACGAATTATTCCTGGTTTGCTAGAGTCAATGCTCCAACTGGTTATCGCTCGACAGCCCGGCGTAGCTGGAGCTCAACGGCTGCACGAGCATCTGCAACAGAAGGGATGCTTCCTTCTGGATCTCGCCAGAGGTTTCTCGCCATCGTCGCCTACCAGGAGGGACTCGTCTCTGTCACAGATGAGATCTCTGAGGCTAGTGGTTAACCTCGCAATAGTGGCAGATGATCAAAACGATGGAGGAGGATGGCTTTTATGGGCAGCTGAAGGAGTAGCGGATCGTGGGTGAGTGCGCGTTATGGAGCAGGTGCACGTGAGCGAGTGGAGTGGGTCACCGGTAGTTGCGGGAGGAAATGGGGAGAGAGGCATAGAGAGAGAGAAAGAAGGGAGCGGGGATGTGCGACCCAGGCAGAGGACGCGGGCGCAAGCACGTGGAAGAAGGAGAGGTGCGTAGTTTGACCGCAAATGCAGAAGGTAGGGGAGGCGTGGTCACGTGTTGGGCACGTGACTGGGTGAAAGAGGAGATGCCACGTGGTGCGCCCGGGAACGGCCACGTGATCGTTTATTTTTATTCATTTAAAATAATTAAAAAGATAATAATAATAAATTAATTAACTAAATAAATTAGTTAAAATAAATTGATTGAAATAATTTAAATAAAATAAAATAAGTAAAAAATAATAAAAATGGGTGACACGTGGATGCTCAAGGAGCTGCCATGTATCACTCCCTGAAAAAATCTAAATTTAAATTGAACGAAAAATAAAAAAGAAATATGAAAAAGTTCAAATCAAAAAGTGATCAACACAAAAGTTGCTTGTCTCGATGAGATCTACAACTTCCGTGAAGGGCCGAAAATCAAAGGAAGTCATATGTACAAGTTGTATTTTTTGGTGGTATCTTATAGGTATAAAATACCACATTTTTGTATTTTGCAATTTTTTTGACATTTTTAATTTAGAGAAAAATCAAAATAAAGTTAGAGAAATATGAAAGAAATATTTATAACTTAATTTATTTTTTTAGATTTTTAATAATTGAGAAAATAAAAAGATAAAATAGAGGGTATTATGATCAATATGTACAATTTACAATAGGGGCTCGAAACCCAAGTTTCACATATGATCTCTGATTTTTATTTAATTAGTCTTGTTTTGATTGTATTTGAATGTATATAAAAATTTAAAAGTGAGTAGACCTAAATCGGACACTGTATGAGAGAGATATGCATATTTTAAGGTTCATAGTCTCAAACTTGGATTTGGGTTTTATTGGACAATTTTACAAGTTAGTATTTTTTGATATTTTTCCTTTATTAGTTTTAGTAATATATACACTATAAAGTTGATTTTATTGGATTTGGATTTAGCATAAGATATATACAAATAGGTGAATTTAGCTAATATACATGTGAATATTTACAAGTGAATTTGGCTCCATATTTAATGCGAATATGCATGCTAAAATGCAGATATTATTTACACATGCATGAATGCTAATTATGCAATATAAATGATGAAATGCAGCAAATCACTCGGGAACAAAGCTCTATTTTCAACTTTTAGAGTGATGAATCGCAGATTCATCAGCTGTGCATGACAGTGGATGTCTAGAGATCTCAGATCTTATAGATGGAGCACAAACATCCCTGGTGAATAGACAATTACTGAAACACTTTGTAGAACCAAATGAACAGTTAGTACGTATTGAGGGGATTGTTTTCATGTGTGGTGCAGACTCAGAAGACACATATAGAGCCGCGCATGAAGCCTTGCAACATTGATCTCTAGCCATCGGCAGCAGAAAAAGGATCCAGATTATGATCTCTTTGTATATTCTCTAGATCTCATCGATTCTCATACCCCCTGTCCTATACTTAGGCTGACCAGAGCCTAAGTATGGGGGGATCGATGCCCACCCTGTATATTTATTCATCCATTTCTCCTCCTGACCTCGTCCGCCCCATTTTTGATCTTCTTCTACACTTAGGCTGACCAGAGCCTAAGTATAGGGGGGTGGATCGACTTCTATAACTTTTTATTATTTTAGCCCTTCTACGCTTAGCACGAGCTACGTCTTTTCCTCACTTCTCGTGCCCTGAGAACATAACACACACTAAGTATAGGGGGCATGTTTATATTACATATATACTTTACCCATAGCTCGTACTTTCGTGTATCTTTATATATAGTATGCAATAATTACAGGGTGGGTAAATTCTTGTAAAAAAACTTTTTAAAATACATGTATACTTGTATAGTATGCATTGTATAATTTGTATATTTAGAAAATTCTTGTAAAATTTGTTGTAAAGTAGGAGGTATACAAAAAAGGCTTCTTACTTACTCTTGCATATCATCCTTGCATTCAAAAATGTGTCTTGCACTTCATCTATATTGCATGTCATATGCATCTCATCTTCATATCTAGCATATGCTAAGTGAAAAGATAGTGGGTTCTGAACTGAGTTATGAATAGATGTCGAGGATGGATTTGATTTGACCTTAATCTACCTAATTTCAGAAGAACCTTATAGGAACTGGAGTTAAGATTTTTTTAGGTCAAACGACTTAATTCTTTGAGTCCGCGAGTCTATGTTCACATGTCATCTTGATTGGTCTAAAGTAGAATGTTTCGTACACACGTACAATTCTTTTAGACAGTGGCCTAACTTGGACAAGCACTATGCACGTAGCTTTTAATTGATGAGATGGTGAGGAGGTAGAATCCTTTGGCTTGGAGTAGCACACAGGTGGAAACATCCGTCCTCCTCTAGGGAGGGTAGTGCATCTCAACCTAGTCTAGTGGCATCAACGTCTAACGACAGGATGCTGTGGGTTGCAATATTGCTTCAAAGAGGGATAGTTTACTAGCTCAAGAAGAAAACCTCATGATGTACATGCTGCACCTTGTATATAGTTCAGAAAAAGGGGGGGAAAAAGAGAACTCTAAAAAATTGGACATGCCTGATTGAAAATAAAATGCCCGCCAAAGTATGTATATTTGCAAGGCATATGCTTCAAAACCTTGTACCATGGAAGCCTGCAACTGGATACTTGGCTACACTGGTCAAGTTCCACGGATATGTGACTACACTGGTCATAGTCCATTCTCTTCTCTACCCCTTCTTCTTGAGCTGGTCGCACTTGAACTTAGAAGGGAATACCCCGCTCCTCAAGGAAAGAGTTGCTAGACCAGGGAATTAGAGTTACCTTGTTAGAAGAGGCTGTTTCTTTGCCATTTCTGATGTGGAGAGCTATATTTCACTTACACAATACAAGCAAGATTCATAGTCATCAGAATTTGCATATAAGGATTTGTTCTGACCTGATTGTTGAGGCATCTTGAATAGAGACTTGTGGAACATAAAGGTTGTTAGGTCTTAAATTCAATTCCCAATAGGTTTCTGCCACATTATTAATCCAAAGGTCTAATCAAGCTCCAATTTTACCTTTTGTTCATGACCTTGGTATGGAACCCAAAATCATTTCACTCTTGCATTTCATTTTAGTTGCTCGGGGACGAACAAGGGTTAAGTATAGAGGGGTTGATGAATATGTGATTCATCACTCTAAAAGTTGAAAATAGAGCTTTGTTCCCGAGCAATTAGTTGTGTATCTCCACTTATATTGCATAATTAGCATTCTTGCATGTGTAAAGAATATGTGCATTTTAGCATTCATATTTGCATTAAATAAGAAGCCTGAAATTCCCTTATAAATATCACCTACAAATCACCTTATTTTCTTATTTGTATTTATTTTATACTAACTCGAAATGTAATAAAATCACTTCTATAGTGTATATATTACTAACATTAATAAAGAAAAAATATCAAAAAATACTAACTTGTAAAATTTTTCAATAAAACCCAAAACCTAATTCTCAGACAGACGAACGAAAATGCGCATCTCTCTCATACAATGTCCAATTTAGGTCTACTCACTTTTAAGGTAATATACATTCAAAAACCTTCAAAACAAGACCAATTTCATAAAAATCGGAGTTCGTATGTAAAACTTGGGTTTTGGGACCCTATTGTATATTGTACATATTGAACAAACTAACCTTTATTTTATCTTTTTATTTCTTAATTATTAAAAAATAAAATAAGATGTAAATATTCCTTTCAAATTTTTTCTGATTTTTTTGATTTTTAACTTATTTAAAAATGACAGAAAACCCACAAAAGATAAAAATATAGTATTTTATACCTATAAGATACCACCCAAAAATACACTTTTGACTTCTTTTGATTTTTGATCCTTCACAAAAGTTGTAGTTCTCATCGAGACGAGCAACTTTTTTGTTGACCACTTTTTTTGATCCCTTTTGTTATTTCTTTTTTTTGTTACGTTTAAACTTTGAATTTTCTAGAGCGACACGTGGCAACTCCTTGAGCCGCCATGTGTCACCCCCATTTTTCTTTTAATTATTTATTTTTATTATCTATTTTATTTATTTACTATTTTAATTATCATTTATTTTATTTTACATTTAATTTTTTTAATCATTTTAATTATTATGAATATTTCTATTTTTATTTTAAATTTTATTTTAACCTCCACCACGTAGACGCCCCTACGCGCGCCACGTGGCGCCGCCATCTTCCTCTCTTCCCTCCATCCTTTTCTCTCTCTTATTCTCTCCTCACGAACTCTCTCTCCTCCATTTCTCTCTCTCCCCTCCCTTTTCTCTCTCTCTCTCTCTCCGCCATCCCTCTTTTTCCATGCAACTCATGTACTCTCTTTCCTCACTTTCTCCCTCTCCATGCACGTCCCAGGTGCCCACTCCCCTCCCTAGGACCGTGACCTATGCCTCTTCCTCTTCCTCTCTCTCTCTCTCTCCTAGAACCAGTCACCAACGCAACTTCCTCTGCTTCTCCCTCCGGTCCACCTGCAACCGCCTTCCCCACACCTTGCGTGGGCAGTTGCGCAATCACCATCAACCTGTAGCCCGTGCTCCATCTCCCCATGTTCACCACTTCCCTCGCCCAACCACCTTCAAATAAGCCGCTCCACCACCTTTTGCAAGCCATCCACCGATTGAGTGAGGAAGTGGCCAACCTCCCTTGTTCCTATGGTGACAGCAGAGGGACGTCTAGGTCGAGCAACGACGTCCGTCCACCTGCTCTAGGTGAAATCCGGTGTAAGCCTACCCTCCGTGCCACCACGAGTTCCCTCGAGTCTGCCCTGCTCTAGCCAGCCGCTCCGTAGAGCAACAACCTGAGGCTAGTCGTCGAGCCTCTCCCCATGCATCTCCGTCATTCTCCTCCCAGGTAGCTTCTTCTCCATTGTTCCTCTTCTCTATTTTATTTCATATTTTCCTTATCCTCTTCTTCCTGTCTTGCAACTTCCATGATCCATCTTCACATTGACCAACCTCTCCTATCATTCATCCCTGTTCCTACACCGCCGTCGGCCATCATCTCCACCCCACCACCACTCGGCCGACCTACCTCCACGCATGACACTTCAACTACCCTTCAGAAAGGAGCAACTGCTCCTTTCCACACATGCACGGAGCTCCACGACATCTCGCCATTCTGCTTCCTACTCTGTCCACCATCGACCTACCCCATAGTCCACCTCCATGCGACTGCCACTACGGATCACAACCGCTCTCGCACAACCTAGCATCACAGTACACCTCATGTACGGAGCAACATCCACACCTTTTGCACTTCGCCACCGTGTCTCAAGCGTCGCAGCTGCATGCCCTAATGGTCGCACCCGCACGTAGACACGACCCCATGCACGCGACCCCTACTCCTTTCCGCCCGCGTGCACCTCCAAGCTCCCCCCCGTCGCCTACGCCACCGACAAATGCCCTGCACCGCCATTGAAGACCTACATCTCTTCCTCCTAGAAAACTCGAGGACCCCACTCATCATCGTCGATCACTTCTCTACCTCTGGAAGCTGGAGCTCTCAGCCATAGCGTCACCGACGATGACCACCATGGCCATCTACCGCGTCTCCGTCCATCGCTGCAGCCACCGGCTACCGTCCATCCTCGCGGCCCACATAGACGTAACCACGTGCTTTGGTCCAGCTGCAACGGAATCCTCGACCTCGACTACAATCCTCTATCGCCTTGCGCCTCCTTCGCCGATCATGTGTCGACGGACTGCATGTTCAGATGCAAGCTCCATCACCTCCAGCGGTGATGCCTAGTATTCCTGGCCCTTATTTTCACCTCAGGATGACAAGGAGTTCCTACGCAGCACATGCTTTGCACGTGCTCCGTGCAAATTGCTCCCGAAGCCTGACGTCTTCTAGCTTTGGCAAGAATACCCCCCAACAGCTGGAATCCACATGCTACTCACATGCAGCACTAGAAAAACTACATAAGCAACCTCTACAGTATTGGTAATTGCATTTCAGTCCTTATGCATGTTTATTAATTCAATTTTATTTCTGTAATTGCAATTAGAACATGTGTTCTAACATTAATTTGCACCTTTATTTCACGTCATTTTTAAGAACAAAAATAGCATGTTGTAGAATAATTCATTTTCTATCTAATGATTATTTATATTTTAGTGATTAGTGGATTATTTATTAAAATTAATTTGGTGAAAACTTGCATAGTTTACCCATTTTATGCTCTAAATTTCATTTTTAGTTATTCATTGATCTTAAAATTTCCAAAAAATCAAAGTAGGTAGATTTTAAGTTGTTCTACATTGTGCCCAAATTTCATCTCATTTGCACGCATATCTAGGTCAAAATAAATGAAATGGTAAATTTAATAACAATTTTTAATTAATTCCTCACTTATTATTTTTAGTAACTAAAAATTATTCTAAATGTCTCTCACATATATCTATCTAGGATAAATTAATTTCTAGAAAATATTGACGTTTAATATTTATTAAAATTAATTAACTCAAAATCACATAGTCTCCATTATTTAATTCATAATTAATTCATTTTGCATCCAAAAATTCCAAAAAAATACAGTAGCCTAATTTCATCATATTTCACATTCTATCCTAGTTTATGGATTTTTGGACTTAATTTGATCATAATTTGCATTTCAGTCCTTGAACTTCATCTAAATTGCATGTCCCTCATTTATTGCATTTAAAAATACCAAAAAATGTCTCTTTGAAAACCTAAGATCTAGATCCACTAAAAACTAATCTAAGGAGATAGTGGCCTCCCTGAGTTCGAACTTGGGCTTGCCCAAGTAAAAAAAATTTGACCGCTTGCTTTAATTGGAAGAATAATTAAATTCACAATTTTGATTAATCTGAATTTGTCCGACTACAATGAACATTTAAGAGTTAATTTCCAACAAACTAACAAGGGCATTCGAGGGTTCATAAGACAATAGAGAAACCCTAGAAATCCTCTTCCCTGAGGAATGACAGGAAAGCAGACTCAAACTAACTGATGTCTTGGAAGATGAGGTTTTCGTTGATGTGCCACTGGAAGAAGAACAATCCCTTTCGTCTGAGTAGGAAGATTTCATTGCAGATCTGTGTGATATCCTAAATGGGGAAACTGAAATGCTAGAGGTGGATCAACAACAGTTGAAAGAGCTTACACCTACAGTTGTTGTTGAAGTCATCACTGAAGTTATTCCCACTATACCAGAGCTCAAGCCATTACCCTCCAATATGAAGTATGCCTTCCTTGCTGGAGAACCGAACATGTACCTGGTCATCATCAATGCTCATTTTGATCAAAGACCAAGAATCTCGTTTGATGGAGGTTCTTGAATGCAACTGCTAGGTGATAGGCTGGAAGATATCAGATCTCCATGGGATCAAACCGTCCTTGTTCTTGCATCATACCTACCTCGAAGAAGAAACCAAGACATCCCGTGGATACTAGATATGATTAAATCCAAACCTTCGGGAGGTTGTTATGAAAGAAATTTAGAAACGATGTGATGCAGGATTCATCTATCCCATCTTCGACAGCAAGTGGGTGAGTCCCCTGCACGTAGTGCCTAAGAAGTCTGGGATCACTATTGTTACCAATGACAATGGAGAGGAGATTCCGACCAGAGTACCGACATCTTGGCGAGTCTGTGTAGATTACAGACGTCTCAACCTCACCACTAAGAAGGAACACTTTCCATTGCCCTTCATCAACTAGATTCTCGAGAGATTGACCGTGAAGGAATACTTCTGCTTCTTGGACAGGTATTTTGGATATAATCAAGTTGCAACTGCTCTTGAGGACCAAGAGAAGACTACGTTCACCTGTCCTTTTTGTACGCCTTCGATGAATGTCTTTCATGCTGTGTAATGCTCTCGCTACATTTCAGCGATGTATGCTGGTCGTATTTGTAGTCATGGTAGGTAGTTTCTTGAGGTGTTCATGGATGGTTTTTCAATTTACAGTGATTCATTCAGTAAGCTTGCCCGACCATTGATTGAACTGCTTGTCAAGGAGACAAATTTTGTTCTTCGAGCCTTACATGAGCTGAAAAGCCTGATCACATATGCTCATGTTCTGCAACCACCCGATTGGTCTCTACCATTCGAGATCATGACTGACGCCTCTGACTATGCAATTGGTGCTGTTCTAGGGCAAAGACGATGGAATTTCCCCTTTGCGATTCATTATGCTAGAAGAACACTTGGTGAGGCCTAGAAAATTACATAGTAATAGAAAAAGAGCTACTAGTCATAGTGTTTGCGTTGGAAAAGTTTATATCACACTCCTTGGGTCCAAGGTGATTATTTACACAGATCACTTTGCCATCCGATATTTACAAAGCAAGAAGGTTGCCAAAACTCATTTAATTAGATGGATCCTTATCCTCTAGATGTTTGACCTGGAATTCCATGACAATCCTGAAGTCAAAAATGTGGTGGTGAATCATCTTTCAAGAATCATAGAGACAGACATTCTTGAGCAAGCCATCATGATGTTCATTGAGACTTTTCCAGATGAAGCTATCTTTTATGTAACCTCACTCCCCTGGTACGCTAATATGGTGAACTATCTCATCTACAAGAAGACCCTATCCGATTGACCGAAGATCAAAAGAGACAAGTTCTTGGCAGACATTCATTTCTACAATGGGAAGAACCACACCTATCCCGTAATAGAGCAGACTTCATTTCGAGGAGATGCATACCTCAGGAGGAAATAACTGGTGTCCTAGACCACTGTCATAAGCTTGAAGCAACTGGACACATTCTGAAAAAAGAACGGCATCAAAAGTGCTTCAATGTGGCCTTTGGTGGCCAACTTTGTTCATGGATGCAACTGATTATGTGAAGAGTTGTACTGATTGTCAGCGAATAGGCAGAAATATAAGCTCAAAAGACATGATACCTCTAAAATACATTCAGATATCAGACGTTTTTGACGCTTGGGGCATCAACTTCATGGACCAATTCCCTAACAGTTAGGGCTATGAGTACATCTTACTGATTGTAGATTATGTAAGTAGATGAGTGGAAGCTATTCCCGCACGAATCGCAGATAACAAAACTGTTTGCAAATTCCTCAAGTAACACATCATCTTGCTATTCGGAATTCACAAGATCTTGATATCACATGGGGTAGCCATTTCAAAATAGAGAGGTTAAGAAGCTGACCAAAGAATACATCATCGAAATTGTGTCGTTGCGTCGTACCACCCACAGTCAAATGGCTTAGCAAAATGTTCAAAAAGAGAGAATAAGACAATCTTGCACAAGATTGTACGGCCAGACAGGAAGAATTGGTCCCATTTGTTGGATTCGTTCTTTGGGCTTACATCACAACATACAAGTCTCCTCTCGGGATGTCTCCCTATCGCCTCGTGTATGGAAAGCCATGTCATATGATCGTGGAACTAATTCACAAAATTTTATGGGCATTGAATCTATGTAACTTGGACTCTGAGAAAGTCGACAAACTAAGAAAAGTTAAAATTAAGTAGTTGCTCAAATTCAAAGACTGCACGCACGATAACAACCTGGTGTATAAGGAGTAAGTAAAGAAATGTCATGATAAACACGTATGAAGAAAAATTTTCGAGCCTGGACAGAAGGTTTGGTTTTTTGACGCGTAGTTAAAAATCTTTCCAGGCAAGCTGAAGAGCAAGTGGACAGAGTCGTATATAATCCACACTGTGCGTGATAATGGGAGTCTACTCATATCAAAACCATCATCTGATGCACTGCTTTTTATCATGAATGGACAGTTGTTGAAGTCGTTATAGCGCCATATACATTCCTATCGATTGTTCATTTTGTCGAAGTCATATCTCAAGATGACATCATTTAATAAAATGGACCAAACACTTGAGCATAAAAAAATCAAAAAAATATCTTTTGTCTTCTTCTTTTCTTCTTTTATTCATTTTCCTTTTTCTTTCGAAAAGGTGTCCACCCCTTTCATCACTGTTATACTTAAGATGTACTTTGTCCTAAGTATGGGGGGTGATCACTCCAAGTTGTTCATTCTTTAATCCCTCACCTGTCCCCTAAACTCTTGATATTTTGTCTATACTTAGGGATATTTTACCCTAAGTACAAGGGTGGACAGGTCGAGCCAATGATTTTGTATATCCCCTCCCTGCCTTCTGTACAATATGCTATACTTAGGATTATTTCATCCTAAGTATATGGGGGAAGATCAACTTCTCATTCGTCCATTATTTACTCGTTGTAGTATAGACTTGTCTATACTTATTACGAGTTATGTCTTTTCTTTTTCTCTCCGATTTATGAGGACATAACTCATGCTAAGTATAGGGGGGTTGTATATATGGTGTATATACTTTAGTCATAACTCGCACTTTCATATTTTTAATAATATAGCTAATTAATTTAAATTAATACATACACATTCAATCTTTGTATATAATGATCAGGTAAAAATATTTTGCAAAATATTTGAAAAATGGTTTGAAAATCTCCTTGAAAAAACTTTTGAAAAACTGTTTGTAAAATGTTTTGTAAAATATTTTCGACCTTTCCAAAAATATTTTGTTTGTAAAAATTTCTCTTCTTTGTTTAAATAAAATGTTTTGAAAATATATTTTGCAAGTGGTTTGAAAAATGGTTGCAAAAATACTTTGAAAAATCTATACATACTATTTGAAAAATCTTTGCAAAATGATTTTCAAATTTCGTAGTTGTTTGTAAAAATTATTTGTCAAACTAGTTTTCAAAAATAAGTTTTCAAAATGTTTGTGAAAATCTTTTCAAATTATTTTGAGAACTGTGTACATGATTTAAGCAAATTTAGCTCCTTTATAAACCATGTATATACAAACATGTAAATTCTTAAAGCCCAACTCTTGTAAATAATAAAATACACTGCTGTGTAAATATCTGCACATAGTTATTTGCCAAATTCTTTTATTTTTGAAAAATCCCAAGAATTTGCAAAAAATTTTCCAAAAATATTTGCAAAATCTTTTAAAAAATTACATAAAAATTGGCAAAACCTTTTCAAAAATCCATGAAAAGTTCAAAACCAGATAATTATGTCACAAAAATATTTTCAGCATTGTACTTATCATTTGCATTTTTCGGATTGATATTGATAATTGAACTAGTCTAAGTAAAATCCGAAGATTGGAGCTTGTTGGACCTTAATCCACTTAATCACATGAACATTATAGGAACTGGAATTGAGGTATTTCAGATCTACTAGACTTAATTCTTTGATACCACAAGACTTGGTTCAATGTTGTCGTGTATGTCTAAGTAGAATATTTCATAACACACACATGACTCTTGTTTATAATGACTTAGCTTGCACACCAACACCTTGCACTTTGCTCACCTTATTTGAAGTGGTAGAGGACTGGATTTGCCGGCATGAGACACAAGCCAGTGGAAACATCAGAAGTCACACATTTGTGGCCATTGTACCCCGACCCGATCCAGTAGCCATAAGGTCTTATGACAGAAGTTATGGGTTGCAATAATGTTTCAAAAGAGGGATAGACTACTAGCTCAAGAGGAAAAAGTCCATATGAAAATGCTACTGTAAATAGTATTAAAAAATGGAAAAAATAAAAAACTCCAAAAAAATAGACAAAATTCCAAGAAAAATCAATTCCCGTTGGAGAATGTATATAGTTAATAAGCAAGCTTGCACTTCAAAGTCAAATGTATGTGAGCCTGCAGCTAGATGACTTGGCTACACTGTTCAAGCATCTTAAAATAAGTAGATACACTGGCCACCATCCATTCTTCTCTCCACCTCCTCTTATTGAGCCAGTAGCACTTGAACTTAGAAGGGAATACCCCACTTCTTGAGAAAAGAGTTTTTGGGTTGAGGAATTAGGGTCACCATGTTGGATAAGACTGATTGTTACCGCTTTAGTCGAGAGGAGCTACATATCATACACTACACAAGATAGACTCATAGTCATAAGGGCCTGCGTATGACGTCGATCTGTTCTGACCTGTCTTTTGAGGATACTTGTGTGGAGTCATGTGGGTCTTAGAGGCTGTTGAGTTTCAAATCCGTTTCCCAATAAGGTTCTGACCAAACCTAACTTCCAAAGATCCGATTGAGCTCCAAACTTTGATTTTGTTAAGACAAGTTTGAAAGTTAAAATCAATCCAAGCTCCATCTCTTTCTTTTCTGCACTTAAAGGCATAAGTGTTTGCTAAGGACTAGTAAAGACAAGTATAGGGGGTGATGAATCTCTATCTTATCACTTTATTCTTTCATTTGGCCTTTAAACCCTAACTAAATGCATGTAAATATCATTATTTTGCATAAATTAACGTCTATTATTTATTGTATAAATAGTGTATAAAATAATGTATTTAAGACAAAAAAGAATAAAAAAAGGAAAATAAATAAAATACAAACGATATTTTATGACCCTAAACTCCGAGACCTAGGCATCATGATGATTGGGTTGACAAGGAATAAAGTAGGGGGAGATAAGGGCCCAATAAATAGAATGAAACCCTAATTTATAAAGGCCAATAATCCATTTTGGAACCTATTTTATTCTTTATTGTTTATACCTCAAACTAATAAACTTTGTACATGAAAGTTGTTGACAAAAATACATAAAAAATATAAAATTTAATTCACACAAAAATAATACAAATTGTATATTCTACACTGAAAATCAAAAGCCAAAACCAAAACTTCCTAGACAAATATCTTCTCCATATGATCTCAAAATGCATAAAAATCACTTTAATTGTGTATAACTTTTAATAAGATATTTAATGAAGGTGGTTTCATTTAATTTGGACTTAAGATGCAAAAGTTTGGTTTTGGATCCCTATTGTATAGTATACTTGTCTAAAATAATCATTTTATGTATTCTTCATATTTTTCACTATTCTATATTTTTATAATTTGTAAATATTATTTATAGTATATGTACGTATTTAAAATACAATAGAATCATAAAAAATACAATAAAATAAAATAGTACACTACAATACATAGATGAACATATTATACATATACCTATATAATTAATACCCATATTTAATTAAGTCTACAAATAAAATCAGGAAAATATAAAAATATATTTGTGTATATTTATATTAGTTACAATTATATAAATTTTGTATATAAAATAATAAATCTAAATATAAATAAAAATAAAATATACATTACATAGGTAAATATATCTATAAATATACTTGTAGAAAGTAACCTATAATAAATTAAGTTATAGAAATATATAACAATTACCATAAAATACTATATAAAATAATAAATATTTTTCATGTTTTAACCAAAAATTAATAAAATCATTTATTATTTTATTTTGAATTAATAAACATTTTTTTCATAATTTTGTCCTCTAGCAGTCCAAATGGATCAATGGGGAACCCAATTGACCCCCAAGTCCTGAGTCTGTTTGAGGGTTTTTGACCTCGTTTCTCTCATTTTTGAGCTCGATCCTTACATCCATTTGGACCGATTTCTTCTTGACTTTTACTCCTCGATCATTGCTCTTTCACGTCGTGATCTTTCGTCGATCCGATGATCCAACTATTGCACTGTACCTCAATCCAAAGTCGTCGTGTATAAGATAGCTCCTCCACATTATTCTCCTCCTTGATCCCTCTTCTACCAACCAAACCCTAACCCTGGGCCAAATTGATCTTCTTGGTGACAACAAGAGCATCTTCAGGGGTTCTGCGGGCAAAGAAGGTATCGATTTGAGGTCGATCCGAGCTCGACCGACCAGCTCCGCTCTTGGTTCTCCCGAGGTCCGATGAGCTTCATTTCATGCATTTTTCATTCCTAAGTGTAGCAATAACATAGGTTAGGTGTTAATTTACTTTGATTCGCTTTCTATTTAAAAAAATTAAAAATTTAAAGAGCTCTGGCAAACTTCCTCACTGTGTTTCGACCGTGCTCCACCCTCCCTCTCGCTTCCATTTTGCTCCTCATTGCTTTCCCTTCACCCCATATATCTCCAGTCAACCAGTTCCTCTTTGGATATGGATTTAGGTGCTTCTCCTCTGTCGTACGTCGGAGCACCACCACCCGCCTCATCTCCTCATTTCCACTGCCTGAAGCCATCGAAGGCTTTGTTTTTGGTCCCTTTTGCTAACCTTGCAGAAAATGAAGAGAAAGAACCCCCTTCTAGGGGTCCTCAAGGTAAGAAGGCATGCTCAGGTACCTCGAGCTCCTAGGGCCCCATCAATGGGTCCTAGACCCCTCTGAGACTGCCACTCGACGCAGAGGAGAAGTAGCTCCATTTTGCACAAGCATCGAGGCTCCAGGCAGTCAATGGAGGGAGGAAGAGCCGATCGAAGCTCGGGCAACCTGAGTTCTTGACATATTCTTCCACCCCTCTTCTCCACCGTTCAATCAGGTGTCCACACCTAGGTGTACAGCTACCGTTGAATGCATGAGCCCTCAACCGTCAGATCAACAGCTGGGGATCTAATCCCAAGCTTCCAGCGACGAATCAATGTCGCTCGTTGCAATGCAGCCACGAAGATAAGTAAAGGAGATCCAGCCATCGACCCGTGCACGTGGGGGTAATTTTTCTCGATACCCCTACCATTTTTGTAATTTCTATTTAGTCCTAAAACCATCGGTTGTAGTGTTAAATAATTTGTGTATTTTGCTAGTTTACCCCATGTGCTTCCCATATTTGCACTTAGGTCCAATCCACGTCACCTCGTGTGCTTGTGCTTGTGAGGGGACTGGGTATTTTTCACCTAAGCCCTTGGTTTTTCTTTATTTTACTTTAGCCCATATTTTGGTAATATACGTGTATTTTTTTATAGAAAAAATACATCTGCCCCCGTGATCTTTGTATTAATTACAGAATTACCCCTTCGAGTATTGTTTATTAGAAATATTTTGGAAAATGGTAGTTTTGGCCACATATTTCTTTGAGGTGTTTAGCTTTGGTCTAGAAACTTTTAAATATTTATATAAATACCCCCGCTAGATTATATTTTCTTTTTGTATATTTTATTTAATTAAAAATCCACTGGCCTTTAAAAATTCCTACAAAATCACCGTAAGTGTCTGATATATATTACATATATTTTTGGTTAGGCAATTAAGGTCTATTTTCTATTTATTAAAAATAAAATTAGAGCAATTTTTCCATGTTTATCTTAGAAAAATACAAAAATATAAAAACATTTTGAAAAATTACAAAATGTAGATTTTGTTTATTATCCTATTTAGCAACAACAAACCCAAAAACCAATAAAAATAGAAAAAGAAAAATAGTAAAAATTTAAAAGCTTCTAAATTATTATAAAAACTATAAAAAATCTTTTAAAAATAAAAAAATATTTGTTTTTATATTTAAATTTTATCTATTATATCTATTATATATTAAAAATAGTTTTGGAAAATTTGGTGGCTTTTAACTATTTTTCATTTCCAAAACAACCTAGCCTATTTATCCTATTCACCATGTTTCCATATTAGTTCAATTAAAAAAACAAAACAGTAAAAATTTCAAGAAAAATATAAAAAATAGAGAAAAATATTAAAAAGACAAAAACATTTTATTTTGAGATTTTTGAGTACTTGTAGCTATATTTATAAATATAAAAGCTATCTCTCTCTATATATTTATATATACTTATATTATTATTATCTAATCTAAAATTTAAAATCAGAAAATATAAAAAGAAAAATAAAAATTATGAATTAAAATATAAAAAAATATAAAATCAAAATGTTCAAAAATTTGATAATTAAAACCCATAAAAATTCAAAATACCTAAAAAAGCTCAAAAATATTTATTATCTTTTTTAGCCAATTCTGTTGTCTATCGCTTGTTCTCCATGTGTTCAACCCTTGCAATGCTTGTCACTATACATATTTTTTGTAGGATATAATACATTTTAATCCACTTATTTAGCTTTACATTGCTCTATTTATTCATGGGTTAATTGATCGACCTTGGGTTTAGTGAGCGGTCGCCTCAGCGACTTTGTATCTTCACATTTCAGTGAGGATATTTCTAGACCCTCGCAAAACCCTTGTCATCAGACATCTATAGGATGGAAGTCAAGATTGAATTCCTCTATGAATACCTCTTTGAGGATATTCATATGAAGTAGCCCCAAGGCTTCATAGTCGAGGAAAGCAAGGTGTGAAAGCTGAAGAACTCCATCTATGGGCCCAGATAAGCTTCTAGTAGTCAGAGTACCAGATTTAATGAAATTATAAAGGTTATGATTTCATACAAATTCTTGATGAACCATGTGAAGCTTAGTGGGAATGCCTTGTGTTTATCATGCAAAATGTAGATAATATCCTAATCATTTGGAATGATATAAGGAGGAGGATAAGTGTTTTATAATGTGGTTGTTCCATACCTTGAGATAAAAGATCTCAAGTATACCTCTTAAGCCTTAGCTCTGAAGTTGTTCACAAGAAAAAGGAAGAGGGTCTGACCTATCTGAAGGGATAACACATAAGAGAGTTATGGAAGTGAATGCTAAAACTGCTTGCCCTTATGCATCAGTTATGAGAAGCTTGGTGTATTCTAGATGTGTACAAAAGTCAGATATCTGCCATGCAGTAGGAGTAGTAAACCATGCTTAATCCTACTATGTAGATAAAAATTGGATTGCAGTAATAAAATGACCTTCAAAGATGACTGGACTTTGAGATAGTGATATCAAAATCTTATCTTCAAGAACTTAAGACTTATAGATAACAATATTAAAGGTCTTGACTGAAGGATATGGAGAGATCCTTAAGCGCATCAAGGAAGCATGAGGATCGCATCGTATGTGATCGGGAGCGACTAGTCGCACTAGTTGCTCGATACGATGGAAATTAAAAATTTTCATGTGACGAAACCACATGATCCAAGAACTCTTGTCGGATCGTTTTGTCTAAACCATAAACAAGTAATAGGATTACCTCTTGAAGCGTGGTTGCGATCGAGTCTCTAAACGAAGAGACCTCCTGTCTCAAATCCGATCCGACGGAGGAGATGCTTGCGAGCGTGTTGATGAAACATGTGCTTCCCGCAATCTATGTTGATGATCCAAGCGGCGGATCTCCTGATCTTGACACACGAGATTCGACGTATTCTTCACGAGCAAGGTGCACCGAAGGAGATGGAGATCTACGAGCAAACGATCAGGCAACATAACGACGACGCTGCGGCGATGGAGACTCTCTCTAGGGCATCCATGGTGGACGACCATGTGAGAGAAAGAGGGTGTGTAGAGAGAGAGAGAGTGACTTATGTTCTCATTATCATGTGAAGAGAAAGGGGCACCCTTCTATTTATAATATTTTGGGATCCATGGATCTCAATCCATGGGCAACACAAATCCAATGGCTCTCATTGATTTGTGTTTCTTTTAATGGCCATGATCTTGTTGTTAAAATCACAACAATAATTCATTTAATAAAATCAAATATATATTGAATATAATTTGATTTATATCAAATCAATTTCCATTAGAGAAATAGGAAGGAGGCAAACCTCCTTCCATGAGGAGGGTGGACGACCACCACATTCCTTATAAGAATTGTGGCCGTCCACTCTTCCTTTATGGAAGGTGGCTCTCCTTTACTTATTACATGAGATTGCATTATCTCATTATTCTCTCCAATATTTGCAACAACTTTTGTTGCAAATTATTGCACAAAAATAAATCCAATTTATTTTTTGAACATTGCAATCATACCATTGGAAATTTGTGAATCACATTCACAACCCAAAATAAAATGTAAATTACATTTTCAATTTAATGTCCAATGTGAATCCAATTCACATCAACATTTAATTAACAAATGTAAATTACAAATAGCTCTCTATTATATATTATAAATCACATTTATAATATATATGATTAATATGGGTAGTGCTATCCACATTATTCATATCCATGATAATTAAATCACATTTAATCATCTTGGATCTCTATTCTCATGTACCCAAACAATGTGAATCACATTCACATTATTTACATCTTTGATAATCAAATCACATTTAATCATCTTAGATAACTCTCCATATAATATGAATCAAATTCATATTATTCATGATAATTAAGTCATATTAATTATCCATTTTCTCAATGCTCGAATACATATATCAACAATGAATTATCCTGAACTCTTTCAAGGATAATGCGCTTTCTCTGCGAAAAATTGAAGATAAGGACATGGCGATTGTAATGTTCCACGTATAGTAACTAGGATATTGAGATCACATCTCAAATCCAGATCTCGGACCTCCCATAGATGCTTGATTAAATCAAGACCACAAATCTAATCTTCTCATTGCATCTGAATCACATTCATATCAATATCCAACATTTGGACTAAGATCAGATTACTTCTCTACTGAGAGGAGTCACTAAAATCCTGACCTGATTCATTACTCCCTAGGAATGGAAGCTTCATGGTTATATAACTGTTTATGATCACATCACCCTCAGGTATTTCCAATACATGTACATCCTGCATATTGGAAGACTTAGAATAAACCTGAAGTATAAGATCAATTTTACACTGTCTACTTCAGAGTTTTATCATTAAGTTTCTCATTTGAATATTGGGAGTTGGTATCGATCATATACTTTCCAAAAGCCTGTATCATACCCAGGTGTTGATGATATACTTTCCAAAAGTATATATCAAACCTACAACAGTCAAGCTTCTAAAGCAAGACGATCGTGCATGGAATTTGATTCTTCCCAATATCTCATGAGTGAACTCATGTCTTCCAGTTCAATAACCGAACCTGAATGATCCCTTTGAGAGATTGTATTACTCATATGCCCTTGTATGCACACCGGCGCACCAGTGTATAAACCTTGATTAGGTCATCAACCTTTTGTTCTGCCAAATGTACATACTCAGACATATAGTAACACATTTGTCTCCAGTCAGAGGACGTGTGCCTATATCGTGACAGCATATGACATATGACTTTGGTTATCTCGATCTCGTTAAGTCAACTCTTTGACCTAACTAATCTGACACCCCTGATTCTCTATTCCCATGCAGAGGACCTGCATCAAGAGGTCGATCAGATATCAGCCTAAGTGAGAAAGGATTGCCATCTCCTACTCAGGCTGGAAATCATCTCTTAACAATCATTTGACGGTACTTGATGAGTCCTCAATCTAGCTCTTTAGATATTCATCCAAGCACCAGCCTCTATGATTCAATACTTGAATCAATAGTTGTATGATCATCAAGATGGCCATGGTACATAATCCTAATTGTACTAAGGGACCTATTATGCAAGTTATTTATTCTTCATTTCAGATCAGGAAATGATATTCACAATAACATTTATTGCATAATGGCTCGCCGTGGGCTCGCATGTCCAACAATGTCCCACTAGCCCAAAGAGCCATCAATGGGCTAATCATTTAAACCCACACTCATGTGAAAATCATAGGCTATTTAGAAAAATATCTAGGTAAGCTGATCAGTCACTCTGTTCCCAAGAGACTACGCCAAATCCTTTTACGGCACTTGCATATTTCCTAGTAACCGTGTTCGCATACAATGCGAATATTGCATCTTACGCAACCAATACTCAATCATATCAGTCATAGTGTCCTTAACACTACACCTCAATAATTATTATAACCAGTATGTAATTTCTATTATCCTTATCAGAATACCCTTATTCTTGGAGATCTCTATCTCCTAAGGTATTCGTAGTTAAGACCATTTAGATCTTCGTCTATAAAGTCTTAATTTCTTGAAGATAAGACTTATAGATCACTATCTCACAAGTTCTATCCTCTATGAAGATATAGTTATTACCGCAATCAAGTGTTTTATCACCATAGTAGGATTAGTAACAGCTTACTACTCCCACTGCATGATAGACATCTGGTTTTTGTACACATCTAGCATACACCCGACTTCTCAGAACTGATGCACAAGGGCTAGCAGTTTTAGCATTCACATCCTCAACTCTTTGAGGTGCTATCCCTTTAGATAGGTCAGCACCATATCTTAAGGGAAAGAAGCCTTTCTTGGAATTTTCTAGAAAATGGAAAATGTACAAGGTGTACCACTAATGCGACGGTCCCAATACCCTCTTTCTTTGCTTCTGAATAACTTCAGAACTAAGATCTAAGAGGTATCATTGAGATCATATCTCAAGATGTGGAACAACTAGTTATAAAATACTTATTATTATCCTTATATCATTCAAATGATTAGGATATTATCTACATTTAGCACGATGAACACAATGGCACTCCCACTAAGCTTCACATGGTTCATCAAGATTCTATCTGAAACCATAACATTTATAATTTCATTAAATCTTATGTTCCAACTATAAGAAGCTTATTTGAGTCCATCGATGGAATTCCCCAGCTTGGACACCTTGCTTTCCTCATCCATGAAGCCATGGGGCTACTTCACGTGAATATCCTCAAAGAGGTATTCATTGAGGAATACAATCTTGACTCACATCTTGAAGATGCCATAGTCAAGTTGTGTAGCTAGGGTTAGCTATATTCTGATGGGTTTAAGCGTGGTCATTGAAGAGCAAGTCTCATCGCAAGCGATATCTTCTCTTCGGTGTGTAGCTCATCGCTACGAACCGTGCTTTAAAGATCTCTACTTTCTCATCGGGTTCCCTCTTTCTCCTGAAGATCCATTTACACCTTAATGGATCTAACCCTTATAGGTGGATCCTCGAGGGTCCATATACAACACTTGTATATGAAGTCTACAATAGACTTTAATTGCTAACATCCATCTTTCCATGTCATGATCCTCAGAAGCTTCATCACATGAAGTCCGATCATTTTCAGACCTAACTGACACATAGAATACATCCTCAAACTTATTTGAAGAAGTATTAGTGTTTCATCTTCAATTATTCTTTTAGTTTCCGATTTCAGGAGCCTCATTATCTTTCCAAGATTAAATGAGTTCCTTTACTTCATTTTCATCTTGATTCTCAAGAGAGTCATCCTCTAAGAATCACATTCTCAGAGATGAGATCTTTTAAGAATCTCAAGGTCAAAAAGTAGGTATCCAATACCATCCTTTATTTTCCTAATGAAGTAGCACTCTCCAGTGCCAGATTCCAGATTACTTGCATGGAACCTTATTAAGGATATATATTGTAGACTCTACTACATATATACCTTGGAAACTAATAGATAATTATGCTAATATTCATCATTGATCATATCATGTCACACATGATCCAATTGTATCTCCCTACAACTCTTATTGAGTTTAGGTTTATTAGGAGGAGTGAGATAGAAATGATATTCATATTTTTATAAGGTATTCTATTAATTCAGCTAATAGATACTGACTACGTAGATTAGATCAAATTCATTTAATCTTCCTTCAAACTTTGGTTCTAAATCAAAGTTGTGAAATCTATGAACATTTCAAAGGTTTCTAAGTGAAGAGAAGAAATCTCATATCACAACTAATCATCAATAGATATCACATATCCATAATGTTTATTCTGATATAGATGATTCACATACATCAATATGTATGAGATCTTGAATACCTTGACATCTCACACCATTCCAAGGAATGGTGTATTAGACATTTTTACTTTTGAATACAAGTATGTAAGATTTGAACCTTTTGACAATCTTTTGTCTATTGATCACATTAACAGACAAATGTCCAGGCTTGATGCCAGATCATTGTCAAATGATCTTCATTCTCCTATTAATCTTTTAAGGTTTAATTTCAGTATTAGAAATGTTAATGAACCATTCATTAATTTTCTAATTTAGTAGAGTCCACTAGATTTTAGATTACTATCTGAAATATCTCCATCATAACTCTTTATTATAGATCTATTACAGAATTCGTGTTTATTTCCAACATTTAGAAATAAACAATGATTGTATTCTGATATCTAGGTCATAGAGACATTCTCTAAGACTAAGGGCTCTCCCACCGAAAATAACAAGTCCATCTATCCAATATAGATTGTTGCAACAATTGCATCAATGTCCATGTAGATGACTATTAAACCTTAAAATCAAATTTTATAGTCTTTTAATACATATGCAACTAATTGCAAGTGTCATTAGAAGAATGAGATCTAATTATTAGACTTTTATCTTATCCATTAAGAAAGTCAATTTCAATGATTAAAAGATTATTCCGATGCACTATCCGAGTCCTTCTCTAAGGATATAGATATACTTGATAGTCATACTATCTATACATCAGCTTATTGCAGTATCGACATTCATCCAACTATTTGGATGTCATTTGGAAGTCACAAAAGTACGGTCAACTCTTTGACTTTCCTTCTTACTTGGGTCCAACCCATGCTTCCACTGCGCTCTCTTTATCTATAAACAACCATTGCTTTAGACGAAGGATCTCTTATGCTGAATTCAAAAGATTTCAATATAAGAGCATTTCAACATTTGTACACGCTTCATTCAATTCATACAATATGAATATTTTGAAGCTTCATGAATGACTACAATATAGATAGTAGAATGATGACACTCATCGTATCTACATCCATCTAAACTCTTAAAACATTGGTTCAGGTAAGTACTCAAACAATTTGAATACATCATCTCTTATAGAGTTACCATTCTGCATGATGTAGAGAACCACGTCATTCATGATTAAATGTCGAGAGCACAAACGTATGCTAGAACATCTTAGAATTTTATAAGGATTATTCGACAATTTCGATCATCATTGACATGTCACTTCCAAAGTACATTCGATGAGAGATCAAGACTGTAGAGATATACAAACCCTAGGGTTGTAGTCCTATTGTCTATTTAATTGTCATTCCTCATTATTATGTGGAAGACTTACACATTGCAACCACATACATTATGTTTCCAACTGCAAGTACAATATCTTGATCATGGATCCAATCCATGATAATTTACTGGTTATTATTGAGTATAGTATTGAGTGGGTTTAATGAATGATTATCTGAAATAAGAAATTTGCATAAATATATGTATATATATACATTTTACTTTGATTTAGGATTTTTTCATATCAAAGTCAACACTGAAAGTTCATTCCCTTGATCAATTTCAATGTAAGAGATATACTTACCATTATATCTCAAGCAAGATCTGGGATCTCATTCCTTATCTTTGTTACATCTCAATAATATGAGAACCTGTAACTCGGATAAAAAGAAGCGGGAACACATTCTGCCTTGCAAGTCTAACTTGCATTCCCAATTCGGTCTTTAACACCCGGGCCCACCACCCCTAAGGTGATGTTGACCCGTCATTAATTGAACCAACCGTCAACAGGATTAGTACTCGCTATGCGTAATCCAATATTGCCCCAATAATATGAGGACCCGATATTGGGGTCACTGCGCATACGGCCTTACTCTTTCGAGAAGCAAAGAGCCCGATCCAGATGCGCTTGCATACAGGAGCTGTCACCTCGGACAGACGTCTCCTATATACAATCCCTGGCGACAGAACCCTTCACCTTGACGGGAGGCCATGGATGCCACTTATGTGATCCTCCATATCATATTCAAATTATAATTAATCATCATGAATCATATTCAATATGATTAATTCTTCCAAGGAAAATAACATCTCTATTCATAATAGAGTGTTTTAATTTTAATTGGATTCCAATTAATCTAATCATATTAAATTAATGATCCAATTAATATCCAACAAACAATCTTTATTGTTACTTAAATTATGGTATTATCTCAAATACATATTATTCTGAATTTTAATAATTATAAAAAATACACCGTGATCTCTCCTGCATTATCAAGTCCATACCCGCTGTCATGACCAGTACCGACGGGAGTGGGACAGACCGCACACGGTGCAACCTGCTACCCCAACGCTCCCCGACTAGACACCATATCCACCTCGAGAAAAGATAATGCCAAATTGATCATTGTGTACTTGAGATTAAAATTGATTCTTCAACCGACGTCTTCTTCACGAGCGAGGCACACCGAAGGAGACAGAGATCCACGAGCAAACGATCGGGAAGCATAACGACGATGCTGCGGCGATGGAGACTCTCTCTAGGGCATCCATGGTGGACGACCATGTGTGTGAGAGAGAGAGATGGCGTGTAGAGAGAAAGAGAGAGAGAGAGCCATATGTTCTCATTAGCATGTGAAGATCAAGGGGTGCCCTTCTATTTATAATATTTTGGGATTCATGGATCTCAATCCATGGGCAACACAAATCCAATGGCTCTCATTGATTTGTGTTTCTTTTAATGGCCATGATCTTGTTGTTAAAATCACAACAATAATTCATTTAATAAAATCGAATATATATTGAATATAATTTGATTTATATCAAATCAATCTCCATTGGAGAAGTAGGAAGGAGGCAAACCTCCTTCCATAATGAGGGTGGACGACCACCACATTCCTTATAGGAATTGTAGCCGTCCACTCTTCCTTTATGGAAGGTGGCTCTCCTTTCCTTATTACATGAGATTGCATTATCTCATGATTCTCTCCAATATTTGCAACAACTTTTGTTGCAATTTATTTCACAAAAATAAATCCAATTTATTTTGTGAATATTGCAATAATGCCATTGGAAATTTGTGAATCACATTCACAACCCAAAATAAAATGTAAATTACATTTTTAATTTAATGTCAAATGTGAATCCAATTCACATCAACATTTAATTAACAAATGTAAATTACAAATAGCTCTCTCTATATATATTATAAATCACATTTATAATATATATGATTAATATGGATAGTGTTATCCACATCATTCATATCCATGATAATTAAGTCACATTTAATCATCTTGGATCTCTATTCTCATGTGCCCAAACAATGTGAACCACATTCACATTATTTACATCTTTGATAATCAAATCACATTTAATTATCTTAGATAACTCTCCATATAATATGAATCAAATTCATATTATTCATAATAATTAGATCAAAGTTAATTATCCATTTTCTTAAAGCTCGAATACATATATCAACAATGAAATTATCCTGAACTCTTTCAAGGATAATGTACTTTCTCCGCGAATACTTGGAGATAAGGACAGGGCGATTGTATTATTCCCCATATAGTGACTTGGATATTGAGATCACATCTCAAATCCAGATCTCGGACCTCCCATAGATGCTTCATTAAATCAAGACCACAAATCTAATCTTCTCATTGCATCTGAATCACATTCATATCAATGTCCAACATTTGGACTAAGATCAGATTACTTCTCTACTGAGAGGAATCACTAAAATTCATAGCCATTTCATCACTCCCTAGGAATGGAAGCGTCATGGTTATACAACCGTTTATGATCACATCACCCTCAGGTATTCCCAATACCTGTACGTCCTGCATACTGGAAGACTCAGAATAAACCTGAAGTATAAGATCAATTTTACATTGTCTAATTCAGAGTTTTATCATTAAGTTTCTCATTTGACTATTGGGAGTTGGTATCGATTATATACTTTCCAAAAGCATATATCATACCCAGGTGTTGATCATATACTTTCCAAAAGTATATATCAAACCTACATATTCAGTCAAGCTTCCAAAGAGAGACGACCATGCACGAAATTTGATTCTTCCCAATATCTCATGAGTGAGCTCATGTCTTCCAGTTCAGTAACCGAACCTGTATGATCCCTTTGAGAGATCGTATTACTCATATGCCCTTGTATGCACACCAGTGTGCCGGTGTATAGACCTTGATTAGGTCATCAACCTATTGGTTTGCCAAATGTACATACTTAGACATATAGTAACACATCTGTCTTCGGTCAAAGGATGTGTGCCTATATCGTGACAACATGTAACATATGACTTTGGTTATCTCGATCTCGTTAAGTCAACTCTTTGACCTAACTAATCTGACACCTCCGAATCTCTATTCCCATGCAGAGGACCTGAATCAAGAGGTCGGTCAGATATCAGCCTAAGTGAGAAAGGATTGCCATCTCCTACTCAGGATGGAGATCATTTCTTAACAATCATTTGACGGTACTTGATGAGTCCTCAATCTAACTCTTTAGATATTCATCCAAGCACCAGCCTCTATGATTCAATACTTGAATCAACAGCTGTATGATCGTCAAGATGGCCATGGTACATAACCCTGATTGTACTAAGGGACCTATTATGTAAATTATTTATTCTTCATTTCAGATCAGGGAATGATATTCGCAATAATATTTATTGCATAATGGCTCACCGTGGGCTCGCATGTCCAACATTATCTACAGATGACTTATAAGACTTAAGACCGGTTCTTAACACCAGGAGATAGATATTTTCGTGAATAAGTATAATAGAAAGTACATACTGATCATAATGATTATTGAGTTGTAGTGTCAAATATACTATAACTGCTATAACAAGATTGAGTATTGGTTGCATAAGATACAACATTTGCATTGTATGCGAGCATTGTTACTGGGAGATATGTAAGTACTGTAAAAGGACTTGGCCTGATCTCTTGTGAACAGAGTGACTAATCAACTTTCCAAGCTACTTTTCTAAATAGCTTATGATTAACACATGAGTGTAAGTTTAAAATATTAGCCCATTAATGGCTCTTTGGGCTAGTGGAATATTGTTGGACATGCGAGCCCACGGTGAGCCATTATGCAATAAATATTATTGCAAAATTCATACCCTGGTCTGAAATTAAGAATAACTAATTTACATTATAGGTTCGTGATGAATCTCCATTTCGTCACCTTTATTCTATCATTTTGTCCTTAAAACACTAGCTAATGCATGTAAATAGCATCAATTTGTACAAAATAGCATCATCATTTATTGCAGTTATTGTGTAAATAATATTATTTTTAATGCCAAAATTATAGAATATAGAGAAGAAAAGAAAAAGGAATAAAATATCGAAGATATTTTATGACCCTAAACCTCGAGACCAAGTCAAGAATTGAGTTGGTCGACAATGAATAAAGTAGGGGGAGATAAGGGCCAAAAATGGAATAAAAACCCAATTCTTTTAATTCATTATTTATGCATTTTGACTCCTATTTTATTCTGTATTATTTATTCATCAAATGAAGAAACTTTATACATAAAATCTGTAGATAATAATGTAAATAAAAATACAAAATTGAGTTTGTACAAAAATAATACATAATGTTCATTTTATACACAAAATAAAAAGCCAAAATCATAACTTCACAGACCCATATCTTTCAAATAAAAACTCAAAACATATCAAAATCATCTAATTGTATATAACTTTTCATAAGATATTTAATGGTAGTGGTTTTATAGTTTTTGGAGTTATTGTATGAAAGTTAGATTTTTGACCCTCATTGTATATTATACCGATTAAAATATTCATTTTATTCATCCTTCATTATTTTTACAAATTTATATTTTTTAAATTTTATAATTAATATTTATAACATATGTGCATATTGAAACTAAAATAAAACAAAAAAAGAAAAATAAAATGAAATAAGTCTATGTGTAAACATAAGAAAAATACCTATGTAATTACTTGTATATACATAAAAGGGGATTATATTCTTTTATTCTTTATTCTTTTATAATATTTTAAATATTATCTATATTCTATTAAAAATATAAATCCAAAATAAAATCCAATAAAACACATTAAAATAAAAAGATGTATATAAAACATAGGTAAAATACCTATAAATATACCTATAAAATATACATATCTATTTATTTAGGTGTACAAATTACGTCATAAAAATAGAATAAAAATATATTTATACACCTAAATATAAGTTATAAATATATAAAATAAAAGAATGAAATAATAAAATAAAATATATGAAATAAAAATAAAAATGTACAAAATATAGATAAATATACCTATAATACACTATTAAAAATTAATAACCAACAAAATACACCAAAAAAATAAAAATCCTATTAAAATACTACATTAAATAATAAATATTTTTTATTTTATAATCGAAAATTAATAAAATCATTTATTAGGTTTAACTAATAAGTCAATAATTGGTCAGCCGGTTTTATCATTTTATGCTGACGTAGTCCAATCACAGGCCGTCGTTAGTTGACCGCAGGTCAACTCTCCCCTCAGCTCTAGATTAGACACGACCATGGAAGGACATATCGATATCGGTATCGATATCGGTACCATGTCGATACCGATATATCGCCGATATATCGACGATATATCGACTCCATATTGCCGACACCGGGATTCGGCTCGCCTTTTTTGCATGTCGATACCCGATATCGGACATATCAGCGATATATCGGTGACCTGTCGATACCGATATATTGCTGATATATCGCCGATATATCAGGATACGGCCTTCCATGGACACGACATGTCGAATCCTCGAGCTTTTACCCTTTTTCCTAACTGCTCCATCCATCCATCGTGGTCGATCCCTTCTTACGAAATGATCATTGATCATTGTACATACATGCCATATTCTTTAATCGCTTGTACATACGCCCAAATCCCTGGTTTTAGCCAATCAATACAGGTAATCAACTTGTTCTATAAATAATCAACTCTGACTCCCATGCATTCTTTGGTCACCATTAAGCATCCAGGGGCCCTGGTTTAGTGTCTAGGAGGAGTCCTCGTGACAGGGGGAGCATCTTCAACGCCGGGCCAAGCTCCAGGAGCGAGGGGTGCACCCACGGCCGCCCATCGCCGGTGACCCTACTCCCTGGGCAATCCCATGTATAAGAGTTGTTCCTTCCTTATTTACTTTGCTCATTTTAGTCGTAGTTTTAATTTCCATCCATTAGCTTACGATTTAGTCAATTAAATTAGTGTAATCTGAGTTGCTCGTAGTTCGTCGGAGTCGAGCTCTAGCACGCTCCTCCGTGCATTATAATCAACTCTCCCGACTCGTTGTCACCCTCATCTCTCTTCCCCTTGTTCCCTATGCCTCGTGCCCCTCCATCCAACCAGATCGATGCTAGATCCGGAGAAACGCTCCTCCAACTCCGTCACTCATCGGAGGAGCTCCGCCCGATCCATATCCTGTCCATTCTGATAAATAAAACCCCAGGACCCTTGTTGTGTTGTGCTTGAGCTTTCTGTAGGTGCCGGGCACCAAAAGACTATAATATGAGTCGATTTTTGAAGAGAGGAGGCACCTGGGGATGACCTTCTTCCCCGAGCTTGTGCAGCCACATCGGAGCTCCAGGTACCCCAATGAAGATACCAACTGGCGCGGAAGGTCACCAGGAACGTGTAGAGCCTCTCGATGAAGGGAATGGTGACATGAGGAGCCTGCAAGATCCGATCGAAGCTCGCCCCATGCGACCTTATTCCCTATTCTTCCAGCCCCTTCCTCAGCCATCTGATCGTCGCCTCGCGCCAGATGAAGTAGCAGCTGCTGGATGTGTCTCGCCCTCACCGTTAGATCATGGCCCGCGACCTAATCTCGAGCGTTCGTCGACAAACCGGTACCAGCCGCGGGATGAGCGACGCGTGTCAAGTGGATGACGCCTAAGCATTGGATCGCGTGCTCTTTTGGGGTAATTGCCTATTTAACCCCCACTATTTTTGTATTTTATTATTTAATTCTGTAAATAAAAGTTAGCATGTAAATAAAATTGGACTTTTAGCAAATGGACCCCCGAACTTTATGTATTTTCATTTTGGTTCCTCCTAGAGTCACGTGTAGTCCCCACGTGACTGGGGAAATTTTGCGTAGAGACCCCTAGTGATTTTTATAATTGTAAAATAGTCTTTCAAATTTAAATAAATGTTGTTTTATTCAGGAAAAACTACATCTATGCCCCTATTTTTTATTTTATTTGCAAAAAATGCCCCTACCAGGCCATTGATTTTTTATGTTTTATCTATTTATTAAAAATACCTATTGAGCTCCTAAAAATACACAAAAATAGTGAAAAATACCTCGTGCCTAATACTTCACGGAACGTGTTTACTTGGCATTTTTGGATATTTTAATTATTTATTAAAAATGAAAAGGAACCTATTCATTCCCTGTTTGACTTATAAAATGCCAAAAAATAAAAAACATCTCTAAAAATACCAAAAAAAATGTATATAGTATATTTGACCTATTTTATTTATAGACCAAAAATCATTAAAAATGGAAAAAGAAAATTCTTAAAAATTGAAAACCCTAAAATCTTTTATAAAATTTTTAGAAATTCTTAACAAAATCTAAAAATATCTTTTTCTAGTTTATAATTTTATTTATATAAATCTTTATATATTAAAATTGATTTGGATAATTTTGGATTTTATTTACTATTTTTAAAATCTAATTCAATTTCAGGTATATATTTAATCCCTTATTTAGGGATATTTATGATTTTAAAAATACATATAAATACCAAAAAAATCCAAAAAAATAACATAAAAATTAGAAAAATATTAAAAGCCCAATAACAAGTTATTATTTGTATTTTATCTATATTTATTAATATATATAAATATAATACTATATATGGTATATATAAAGTCTTATATAAGCTACATTGTTTATATAAAAGAAGAAGTAATATAAATATAAATATATATAAGAAAATATAAAAATTGGAAATATAAAATTAAATACAAAAATATAAAAATATAAATAAAAAATATAAAATTAAAAACCCACAAAAAGATCTATATAAATGAATGATTGGGTTGTGCATAAATAACCATAGGCTACTTGTATTGCTCTCTGTGATTCGACCTCTACATACTTACTTGATTTGCATTTTATCGTAGAGAAAATAAATTCTAACTCTACATTTTTGCTATTAATTGAATTATATATATTGTGGGTTAATTGCTGATTAAATCCTTGATCTTTTCGGTCACCTCAACGATAGTGCTCCCGCCTTTGTGGAACACATGACCGATGACTATCCCTTTGGTTTATTAGGTGGCGCCGTTGCCGGGGAGAAATGAGCATAGCCTAATTGTATTTCACTCTTGTATAGTCATTTATTTGATTTATTGGTTCATTGTTGTAGATATCCATTAATTTATTTCCAAATCATTCTTTGATTATTGTTGTAAATATTTATTTGATTATTTAATTACCTATGCTAATGACATCTCTTTGTGACTTTGTTGCGAGGGCCCGCCACGCGAGGACGGCTTTCTAGGAAGTCGATGCAACCAAGCTTGGAGGAGGTTAGTCTTCACTCTATGACCAGCTGGAGAGAGAGAACCAAGGAAGCAAGGAGAAGAAATTAGCTTAGATTTAATTTCAAATGCATTTATGTAATTTATGGTGAGAGAGAGAGAGAGAGTCAATTTTGGCATGTATATAATTTGGACTCTACTCTCCACAACGAGGTCCACTACCTAGGTGTCTGCTCACCTGGGAGCTTCGTCGTAGTTTTTTTGCATTTTCTCGCTTTCTTTTATTTTGTTTTCCGTTGTTTTGAGTTTTCCGCCTTCTTTTTATTTATTTGCATGGAGTCCCTAGACTTAGGTTGCTTGACTCGGTAACTAGGTCCAAACATTAATAAGAATGCATGTTCCTTAGTCTCTTACGTATGGATCTAGTCAAATTAATAATATTGGTAATTCAAATCTAAGACCGCATGTCGCTAGAGGTCGTATACAGCGCGTGCAAGACCCATTGTGGCGGGCACCGATCGACATCAGAGACCAGACCTTGTTATCATTTCTGAATAACTAACAACTGGTTCTTTACAATTAATAACAACTACTGTTTAGGGATATTTTGTCGATTGCACACCATCATGTAGATAGGTTTAAAAATTCTATTTTGCATACCACATGGAGAGAGCTGGGAAGCACTGTAAGTCCTCTAACTCAGCATGCATCATTAGGTTCAATGGTGAGATTTCTGTCATTGAATCGACTTGCACGGCTTTTCGTTATCTCCCTCTGATTTTAAGCACCTAGGACTTAAATGAGAATCTACAAAAAACGATAGGTGCTTGTATGAAAACAGACTCAAAAAATTGAAAGCCCAAAAATTAAAACGAAGGCACTGCTAAATAAAATTTGACCTTAATTAAAATCTGTATGCTTTGGGTTCATAAAGCCCTCATTGTTTTTAGGTACCTTTGGAGGGGACCAAAACCCCTCCCATGAGCGAGGCACGACCCACTAAGGAATAGAGCCCAAATCCTGCTTTGTGTATCGTCTGGATTTCCAAAGTAATGGCGCTTCTATCGTACGTGACCGAGTAGGGCCTTGTCAACGATGGTGTTCCCGCCTTGTGTGGAACATCGACATAGTCTGAAGTACTGAGCATAGGACACACCTTCATGAGGGTGTCTGTTTCATCGATTTACGTTCGAGTAGGTTCTTGCACACTTACGGGTGGTTCTGTTGCGAGCGAGAATCGAAGTAGCGGTTTCACCTATCGGCTTCCTCTCTCTATTTCTTTGGCTGAGTAGGGATCCGGGAAGGGTTACAAGGACCTCAAAAAGTGCAGACTACATGTTACAAAGGAGGAGGACAAGTACGTGATACTTTTTTAGCAGTATTCTCTCTCCTACAGGGTTTAGCGTGTTAAGGACTTGTTATAAGATATGCGTGGAATAACAACTCTAAAACTGAAAAAATATAAGTAACCGAGCCTTTACAGCTTCACATGGCATGAATTGGTGAATCCAATTTTGTATTGTGTTTGTATGATCCAGATTAAGGTTCAAAGATCAAGTCCCATGCACTTGCACAAAATTTGTCATGTGTTTCTTCCTTTGACCCCCACTCAGTTTTGAGCCTTTTTACTATTTTATATTCCAATTTTATCCCCGTTGATCATCGTATCATTCTTCCTACATCTACCCTCCTCTTGCTTCGTGATGTCGATCTATGGATGGTTTAATTGGGATTCCGTCGACACCTACATCGATTCCATGGACTCGACCTTGCCAATAATTCGAGGCGATTCCCAAGAACCCCATCTGAACCTTTCAGGTCGATATTTAAACTCCTCGTCTTTTACCCCTTCTTTTGATCACCCAATAAACCGGGACCACTCTTGTCCCACTTTCGCTTCATTCATCACGCTCTGGAATTGACCTTGATTCCAAATTCATCTTGGCAGATGGATCAGATTTCAAGTGGTCTGCTTGGGATTCTCTCATCTTGCAAATAAAAGACAACCTCAATCCTAGATACCAATCCAGAATTCATCTCCTCAGATTCAGACCTTGAGATGGCTCCTCAAGGAAAGGGCAAGGGTCGGTATCCCCCTCAACCAGAGCAAGGACAAATGCCTGATCAGAACTAGGTGAATGCACAGTTGTTAGCATCTATCCAAGACATCAAGAAGCAACTGATAGAGCAAGCCCTCACATGGATTGCATTCTCGGAAATGATGAATGATGTTATGAACATACCATAAGGAGGAGGAGGAGGCAGACCATGAGGAGGAGGTTGTGGACCCCATGATAATCCAGATGAGGAAGAGCCTGAACATGGAAGGGCCAAACCCATGTTAAAGGAAACATACAACCCTGGAGATAGCCAGATGACCGAGTTGATCCACATACCACCGGTGCATGCTCACTTTGAGCTAAAGCCTCAGTTCCTTACTCTTCTTCCTTTTTTCCACAGGAATACCAATGAAGAGCCTTACATTCACCTGCAACAATTTTCCCGCATCTACCGTACAATCCACTACCCCAATGTACCTCTGGACGCAGTGAAGATCATGGCGTTCCCCTTCAGTTTACAAGATAAGGCCCTATACTAGGTTAACCATCTGGGGAAGGTCGTGACAACTTGGGAGGAGCTGAAGTTCGCCTTCTTGCACAAGTTCTACACTCTCGATCGACTCAACCAGATGCGAGCCAGAATTAGCAATTTCTCTCAGGGAGCACATGAGAGTATTCATGAAGCCTAGGAGAGATTCACAGATCTGTAGGAGAAATGCCCTCATCATGAAATCCCAAGGACTAACTTGGTCCAACATTTCTTCGGAGGCCTGAACGTAGAGAGTCAAAGGCTCATTGACGCAGCCTGTGGGGGCTCACACTTTAACAAGGATGAAGATGTCATATGACAGATTTTTGCAGAAATGGACGAAAGAGAGGCTGCCCTCTCTTCATCCAAAGCATATCAAAAGTAGCCTCAGATCCTCCAGAAATAAGTTCATATGGCATCGTCCCTAGAGGCGGAGAGAGATGAGAGATCCAACCTCAGCATCATCGGGGTCCATCTCTCGAAGGTTGATATTATTGAAAAGCGATCACAGGACCTTGAGGAACTCACTGTGATCGAGAAGAGGACACAAAACCTCGACAAAGTAGACCAGATCACCAAGTAGTTGGAACTACTGGTGGGCACCATCAGTTCTGTCCAATCGGCAACACCATCTGTAGAAGCTCTAGGTGAGAAGAAGGATAAGGCATCACCAACATAACAGCCTCAACCGAGCCAGCAGCCACCGGCCGTCCAACACGTATACTACGTACAAACACCCGATCAGGGTTAACCGTAGCAATAGATGGTTGTCTACATGCCCCCATTTCCTCCAAACGTCAGATCCAACATTCCCACCACCACCCTTGATCCAAGAAGTTAATGGTATACGGAGTAATGATGTGCACCTGGCCCATCCTACCGGACCCCCGCAGGGCTAGCAGCAAGCCAATAGGCAGTACTACCGACCATAAGGTGGTCGTTTTGGTCAGTCTCGCAGCCTCTGCCACAGTACCAGCCTCCCCAGTATACGAACCAATGTAGCAGAATCAGCACTACCAGCAGCCACAGTACCGCCATCAGCAGCCATATCACCAGTATGCGGCTGCCCCACCTCCACAGTATCAACAGTACCCTCCTCCCTCCTATAATCAATATCAGCTTCCTCCACCACCTCAGCACAACCAGCAGTCGTCGCCTCCATTCCCAAACACGCAACAACAATGTAGTCTGCACGCTGAACCTTCAGAGGCGAGTCCCATGAACCCAATCCTGGACTACCTGGCCCAGCTTGTCAAAGGCCTTGCAGATATGACAAAGAAATTATATGATCTGACCACCACGAAAACCACCATCCCGGCGTAGGTCGAAGCCAACCCCAACAACTTCAAGAGGAAGGAGCAGGTAGAATGTGTGAGTCTATGCCTATAGAGTCAGATGGCCGTATTATTGTTTTATCTAATGCTGTCACTCTCAAGAGCAGTACGGCTTTGCTTCCGCCTGCCACCAGCCAGGGGAAGAATAAAGCTTTAGGTGAATCGTCATCTTCTACATCAACCGTACCAGCTACAAGGGTGGGTGAGGAAGAATAAGAAGGAGGAGCCAGTTTAGTTGCTGCTCACCACCATCGCCAACACCAAAAAGAACAAAAAATTCAGAAAAAGCAAAAAATACAAAAAGAAGTTCGTCGCCGAAGCGAAGCCGTGCCAACCATGGAGGAGCTGCCATCAATAGTCGATTCTATGCTAGCCGACGGAGCGGAGGCCCCACTTTTTGCTTGTCCACCTACAGTAGATTCTTCATTTCTGGACTGTACACCTTTTTGTAATCTGGATGTATAAGATATTGTGGACAATAATTTGGTTATAAACAAGAATTCTATTTCTGATTCCAACACTGTGCACATTCCTTTTCCTGATGCAATAGAAAAATCCAAAAAAATGCAAAAAGAAAAAGTGCATTATATCATCATGGAGTTGTGGACATTATTAATAACTTGACTGTTGAGATTCCTCTAATGAAGGTCATGGAGTACATGCCAACTGTGAAGAAAGGTTTGAAAGAGGCATGTACAAGCAAGCATCTCCTAACATGAAATAACAGACACCGACAGGTTGAGAATCACGTTCTCACCATGGCCACTGTAGTAGCCATTAGTAACCTCCCATAGAAGAAGTAGGACAAAGGAGCACCTCTCATCAGTTGTAAGATTTTTGATCAAGTCTTCGAGCGCACTCTGCTTGACAACGGTTCTTCCATCAAAATTCTACCCCCGTAATTATTGCAAGAATTTGGGCTAGGTCCTCTCGAGCATATACGAATGATCCTTCAGTTCGCTGATCGATCCATCAAGCGACCTAGAGGTCTTTTGAAAGACGTTGTAGTGAAGGTGCTGGAAATGCAATTCCCCATTGACTTTGTAGTCCTTGATATGGACTCTCCCGCATCCTTACTCTAGACTCCTATCATCCTTGGCCGACCATTTCTGCGTACCTCAGAAGCCATGGTTGACTATGAGTTTGGCAAGCTTACATTCAGCTCAGGCAATCAAAAAATCACCATAGACATGATCAGTGAGCCCAGAGTTGTAACCGATAAGGGACATGTATCTACAGACTGTGACTTTATTACATAAATAAGAGACACGCCGCTTTCTTTGGACGATCCATGGACACAAGAAATCCTCTCCCTAGAAGAGGACATGGAAAGCATAGTCGATGCAAGCTCCGATGATGTTTGGGAGAAGAGTCCAATATGTTGATGCATCTTTTTAACTCCAATGATTTATTCCAGCCCGAACACAATGAGCCTAGTGCAAAATTGTTCAGCATATTGCCAGAATCTCAACAGAGCACTGAGATCAGCAGCTCGGCCAAAGTTCAGGCAACACATCCTACCACCAGTACTGTTTTAGAAGTGATCGAGAAGTTGAACAGATCAGAACTGGAACTCAAGCCACTTCCAGCGGGCCTAAGTATGCTTTCCTTGCAGGCACAGAAAACATGTATCCGATCATCATCAGCAGTAGTCTGACCTCGGAGCAAGAATCTCAACTTCTCGAGATTCTAGACAAAAACCACAAGGCACTTGGTTGACATGTATCAGATCTCCGCTGGATAAATCCTGCGTTGTGTTCACACCACATTTACCTATAAGAAGATGCTAATCCATCCTGCGAATTTCAGAAAAGACTGAATCCAAATCTCCGGTACGTTGTCATGAAAGAAATCACGAAATGGTGTGATGCAGGTTTTATTTATCCCATCTCCGATTCAAAATGGGTAAGCCCCTTGTACGTAGTTCCAAAGAAGTCGGGGCTTATTGTGATCACAAATGACAGAGGAAAGGAGATATCTACTCGGGTATCAACATCCCGGTGTGTATGTGTTGACTACCATCGTCTTAATGCAGCAACGAAGAAGGACCACTTTCCTTTGCCATTCATTGATCAAATTCTGGAAAGACTAGCTTGCGAGGAGTTCTTATGCTTTTTGGATGGGTACTCTGGGTACAACCAAGTGGCAATCGCCCTTGAAGATCAAGACAAGACAACCTTCACTTGCCCGTTCAACACATATGCTTTCAGGAGAATGCCCTTTGGATTGTGCAATGCACCAGCAACATTCCAGAGATGCATGCTTGCAGTCTTTGCCAATATGATAGGAAGTTTTCTCGAGGTGTTTATGGACGACTTCTCCGTCTATGGTGACAGCTTCGATTCGTGTCTTAAGCACCTAGACAAAGTACCTTAGAAATGCCGTAAAGTCAATCTAGTGTTGTCACGAGAAAAGAGCCACTTCATGAAGGAATTGTGCCGGGTCATGTCGTTTCCAAACGTGGCATGGAAGTCGACCCGGTGAAGGTAGATGTGATAGCTAATCTTGAGACACCTCAGACAGTTAAGAATGTGAGGTCATTCCTGGGGCATGTGGGATTCTACAGAAGATTCATCAGAGATTTCAACCGCATTGCTCGACCTCTTACAAAACTTCTATGCAAGGAGACTGAGTTTAATGTAGATCAACAAGTTCTCCTTTCATTCAATCAGCTGAAGGAGCTCATCACTCAAGCTCCAGTCCTACAACCCCAGATTGGTCTCTCCCTTTTGAGATCATGACGGATGCGTCAGACTTTGTAGTTGGGGCTATGTTAGGACAACGGAAAGACAAGGTACCCTATGCCATTCATTACGCCAGCAAAATATTAGATGAAGCTCAGAGAAATTATACAGTGATAGAGAAAGAGTTGCTGGCTGTGATATTTGCCCTCGAGAAGTTCAGATCATATCTGCTTGGATCAAAAGTCACCATCTTCACCGACCACACTGCTATTCGATATTTGCAGCAGAAGAATGATGCCAAACCTAGATTGATTAGGTGGATTCTTCTCCTCCATGAATTCGATTTGGTAATCAAGGACAAGCTTGGAGTTCAGAATGTGGTAGTAGATCACCACTCAAGAATAGAGAAGTAAGAGACTCCGCTGAGTAGTACACTCATCACAGACACCTGATGAGTCAATTCTGGCTGTGGATTCGCTTCCTCGGTATGCTGATATTGTTAACTACCTCGTCTCGGGGGTAGTATCGTAGGATTGGAAAAAGATGCGAAAAGACAAATTCTTATCAACGATCCATTTCTACAAATGGGAGGATCCTCTCTTATTCAGGGAATGAGCAGATTGCATTTGGTGTAGGTGTATCCCTCAGGAGGAGCATCATAGTGTCCTCGAGCATTGTCACTCGCTTGAATCTAGTGAACACCACTCTAGAGATCGAACGACAACAAAAGTACTTCAGTGTGGCTTCTGGTGGCCTACACTATTCAAGGATGTAGCAACCTTCGTCAAATGATGCATTGACTGTCAGAGATTGAAAGACACCCTCCCAGCGAAAGACAATGCCCCTAAAGATCATTCAGATAGCAGACGTTTTCGATTCTTGGGGCATTGATTTTATGGGACCTTTCCCCATCAGTCAGGGTTATGAGCACATCCTTCTTTCCGTTGACTACTTGAGTCACTGGGTCGAAGCTATCCCCTCTCGAGCCGCTGACAGCCGCACAGTATGTCGCTTTCTGAAAGAAAACATCATTTCACGGTTCGGGATTATGAAGATTCTCATATCAGACGGGGTAGCCACTTCATTAACAAAGAGGTCAAGAAATTAACGAAGGAGTACGACATCGAGCATCTAGTCGCATCTCCATACCATCCCTAGACCAATAGCATGGCAGAACTACCCAACAGAGAAATCAAGAAGATCCTTCAGAATTTTGTGAAGCATGACATAAAGAATTGGTCCCAACTCTTGGACTCCATCCTGTGAGCATACCGAACCGCTTACAGGTATCCTTTGGGCATGTCATCTTATCGTCTTATATATGGAAAACCATGTCATCTGCCTATGGAATTAATTCACAAATCCTTATAGGCAATCAATATGTGCAATTTGGACTCACAGAAAAGTGGTCAGAAAAGAAAAGACGATCTGAACATGCTCCTGGAATTTCGAGACTATGCATACGATAACACATTGATATACAAAGAGAAGGTGAAACACTGGCATGACTGGCACATCAGACGAAAGACCCTCAAAATTGGACAGAAGGTGTGGCTACTTGATGCAAAGTTGAAGATCTTCCTGGGCAAATTGAAAAGCAAATGGACAGGGCCGTTTCATGTACGAGAAGTTTGTAATTATGGCAGGATTACAATATCTGAATTGTCTTCTGACGTACAGCCGTTTGTCGTCAACAATCATCTATTGAAGCCTTACCTTGAGCACGATACCTTCTTTGCCGTTGTCGACTCAATCCAAGTATTGCACTCAAATGATACATCCACAACACTGGAAGCATTAAAGGATTCAGATAATGCTCCTCAAAAACTCTTTTCTTTGATCTTTTATCTTTTCTTCTTTTCATTTTCCGCTTTCATCCTCAAAAAGAAAAAATGTGTGTGTATATATTTATAAGGTGTATCACCCCTTTTGTCAATCTTCTATACTTAGGGCGCACTTGCCCTAAGTATAGGGGGTGCACACCCCGATTACTTTCATTCTTTGATCCTCTCCATTGTCTCCTCTTCTCGCCTATACTTAGGGCTCTCTTACCCTAAGTATAGGGGGGAGACAGTATGAGTATGATCAGTTCATCTACACCCTTGATCCTCCCTGCCTTGTGTACAGTCTTCTATACTTAGGATTATTTGATCCTAAGTATAGGTGGGACGGTCAACTTCCCATTCATTTATTCATACCCTCGTTTCTTTATTTATTAGACTTTTCTTTACTCAGTCTGAGTTGTGTCTTCTCTTTTTCTCCTTGACCTATGAGGATATAGCTCGATCTAAGTATAGGGGGGTTGTATATACTATGTATATACTTTAGTCATAACTCGTACTTTTGTATAATACTTTTGGCTAAAAATACTGTTAAATTCATTACAATCTTCTAATAAAAAGATGTTTATACCTCCTCAAACTCTTTTTGTGCATACTGATTAATAAATCAGGCAAAAATACCTTTGCAAAATGTTTGAAAAATATTTTAAAAATATGTTTGTCAAATCTTTTGAAAAACTGTTTGGAAAATATTTTGTAAAATGAGTTCAACATTTATCAAAATACCTTTTGTTTGCAAAAAAATATTTTCTTTGTGTAAAAACAAAATGTTTGAAAAACTATTCGTAAATGGTTGGAAAATGGTTGCAAAAATATTTTGAAAAATATATATACTATTTGAAAAACCTTTGCAAAATGATTTTCAAATATGTGTAAATGTTTGTGAAAATTGTTTATGAAAATTATGTTGGACTATAGTCTTCAAAACTGTTGAAAAAATGATTTTCAAATAAGTTTGAGGAGTATACACACCATACTCAAAAGTCATTATAAATGTATAGAAGTGATCAATTATCCCTTGTAAATCCTTTACGAACCAAACTCTTGTATATATAAGATATATCCCCGTGTAAAGATATGTACCTATTTTCAAAAAATCACAATAACATTTGCAAAACTAAAAGTACCAAAAATATTTTGCATTTACGCATACTTTTTTAGATACTGATTAATAAATCATGTTAAAAATATCTTTGCAAAATGATTTGAAAAATGGATGACCCGTTTGGAAAACTTTTTGTGAAATGTTTTCAACCTTTGTAAAAATATTTTGATTGCAAAAATCATTTTCTTTGTGTGAAATAAAAGCTTCAAAAACCTATTTGCAATTGATTTTGAAAGTGGTTGTAAAAATATTGTGAAAAATGTATATATTGTGTGAAAAATCTTTGCAAAATGGCTTTCAAATGTTTGCAAAAATTATGGCGTACTATAGTTTTTAAAATTGTTTTCAAATAAATTTGAGGAATAAATGCATATAAAAAATAAAATTCTTTACCAATTGTATATATACCTATACAAATAACTTGGTGAAGCCAGTACATTCTTTAAATTCTTAACCCTTAAAAGCGGCACGCCCGCGTAAATAGTTGTACAAACTTTATACTTCTTGTGCCAAAATTATTTGTGTGTAAAAATTCTTTTCATTTTCAAATTCTTTTTGAAAAATTTGCATCATTGCACATAGCATTTGCATAACATTCATATTCTTTCGAAATGAGCTTTATGATTGAACAAGTCCAAATAAAGTCGAAGGTTGGAGCTTGGTTGGACCTCACCGCACCTAACCACACTGGAACCTTATGGGAACTAGGTTTAAGGTACTTCAGGTCATGTAGGACTAAATTCTTTGAGACTCAAGGCTGGGTTCAAGTCACCTTAAGTGACTAACTAGAACATTTCGAGATGCACGCATGACTCTTGTCAGTCGTGACCTAACTTGGACACTTGCACCTTTCACTTGGCTCAACTCAGTTGGAGTGGTGAGGGGGTTGGAATTTCCCGTCTGAGATGCATACGAGTATAAACATTCATCCTCATCTAGGGAGGGAAGTGCACCCCAACCTGGTCCTGTTGCCATGAAGTCAAATGACAAGAGAGTGTGGGTTGCAATAAAGCTTCAAAAGAGGGATAGTCTTCTGGTTCAAGAGAAAACTCGTTATGTAAATGTTGTTGTAAATAGTATTTTAAAAAAACTTCAAAAAAGTGTACATGCCTGAAAAGAAAATAAAATGCCTGCCAGAGTAAGTATATATGTTGTATGGTCAATAAGCAAGCTTGAGCATCAAAGTTATACCATGTGAGCCTACAGCTGGATAACTTGACTACACTGGTCATGCATCCCGGGATAGGTATCTACACTGTCTACCATCCATTCTTTTCTTCACCTCTTCCTCTTGAGTTGGACGCCGCTTGAACTTATAAGGGAATACCCCGCTACTCGAGGACAGAGTGCTGGATTGGGGAATCATTGGGTTGTCATTATAGAGAAGTCAGTTCCTTTGTCATTGCAGTTGGGGAGAGCCGCTATCACTTACATTGTACAATTCAGCTTCATAGTCATAAAGGTTTGCGTATGATGTAGGCTACTTCTGACCAGGCTATTGAGGTGGTTTGAACCGAGTTCTATGACTCTCGAAGGCTGTTGTATTTTAAATTTGGTCCCCGACCAGGTTCCACACACATTTTCACATCAAGATCTGACCTGAGCTCTAAACTTTAATTTTGTAAAGACAAGTTTAACAACTGAAAGCAGTTTTATTTATTCTTTCTTTTTCTTTTCTTCTTTATTCTTTGCACTTATTGCATAAGTGTTTGCTAGGGTCTAGCAGAGGCAAGTATAGGGGGGTGATGAATCTCCATTTTATCACCTTTATTCTATCATTTTGGCCTTAAAAACCTTATCTAATGCATGTAAATAGCATCGATTTGTACAAAATAGCATTAATCATTTATTGCTGTTATTGTATAAATAATACTATTTTTAATGCCAAATTATAGAATAAAGAGAAGAAAAGAAAAAGGAATAAAATATCGAAGATATTTTATGACCCTAAACCCAGAGACCAAGTCAAGAATTGAGTTGGTCGACAAGAAATAAAGTAGGGGAGATAAGGGCCAAAATAGAACAAAAACCCAATTCTTTTAATTCATTATTTATGCATTTTTGACTCCTATTTTATTCTTTATTATTTATTCACCAAATGAAGAAACTTTGTACATAAAATCTGTAGATAATAATGTAAATAAAAATATAAAATTGAGTTTGTACAAAAATAGTACACAATGTTCATTTTATACACAAAATAAAAAGCCAAAATCCCAACTTCATAGACCCGTATCTTTCAAATAAAAAGTCAAAACATATCAAAATCACCTCTAATTGTATATATTTTTTTACAAGCTATTTAATGGTGGTCGTTATATATTTTTTGGATTTACTGTGTGAAAGTTAGGTTTTTGACCCTCATTGTATATTATACCGATTAAAATAATCATTTTACTCATCCTTCATTAATTTTACAAATTTATATTTTTGTAATTTTGTAATTAATATTTATAAAATATGTTTATATTGAAACTAAAATAAAAAAAAGGAAAATAAAATAAAATAAGTCTATTTGTAAACATAAGCAAAATACCTATGTTATTACTTGTATATAAATAAAAGGGGATCATATTATTTTATTCCTTATTATTTTATAATATTGTAAATATTATATATATTCTATTATAAATATAGACCCAAAAAAATCAAATAAAACACAATAAAATAAAAGGATGTATATAATACATAGGTAAAATACCTATAAAATATACATATCTATTTATTTAATTGTACAAATTACATCATAAAAATAAAATAAAACTATATTTATATACTTAAAAATAAGTTATAAATCTATAAAATAAATGAGCGAAATAATAAAATAAAATAAATAAAATAAAAATAAAAATGTACAAAACATAGATACTATAAATATACTATTAAAAATTAACTACCAATAAAATACACCCAAAAATAAATAAAAATCATATTAAAATATTACATTAAATAATAAACATTTTTATTTTATAATCGAAAATTAATAAAATCATTTATTATGTTTAATTAATAAGTCAATAATTGGTCAGTCGGTTTTGTCATTTTGTGCTGACGTGGTCCGATCACAAGCCGTCGTCAGTTGACCGCGGGTCAACTCTCCCCTCAGCTCTAGATTAGACGCGACCTGTCCACTCCCCGGGTTTTCGCCCATTTTCCCGGCTGCTCCATCCATCCATCCATCGCGGTCGAGCCCTTCTTACGAAATGATCATTGATCATTGTACATACACGGCATATTCTTTAATCGCTTGTATATACACCCAAATTCCTGGTCTTAGCCGGTCAATAAGGGTAATCAACTTGTTCTATAAATAATCATCTCCGACTCCCACACATTCTTTGGTCACCATTAAGCATCTAGGAGCCCTGGTTTAGTGTCGAGGAGGAGTTATCGTGATGGGGGGGGCATCTTCAACGTTTGGCCAAACTCCAGGAGCGAGGGGTGCAACCACGGCCGCTCGTCGTCGGCGACCCTGCTCCCTAGGCAATCCCAGGTATAAGAGTTGTTCCTTCCTTATTTATTTCACTCATTTTAGTCTTAGCTTTAATTTCCATCCATTAGCTTAGGATTTAGTCAATTAAATTAGTGTAATCTGAGTTGCTCGTAGTTCGCTAGAGTCGAGCTCCAGCGAGCTCCTCCGTGCATTATAAGCAACTCTCCCCACTCGTTGTCACCCTCATCTCTCTTCCCCTTTGATTCCCTACGCCTCGCGCCCCTCCATCCAACCAGATCGATGCTAGATCTGGAGAAACGCTCCTCCAACTCCGTCGCTCGTCGGAGGTGCTCTGCCCAATCCATATCATGTCCATTCCGATAATTAAAACCCACAGTACCCTCATTGTGTTGTGCTTGAGCTTTCTGTAGGTGCTGGGGACCAAAAGACTCCAGTAGGAGTCGATTTTTGAAGAGAGGAGGCACCTGGGGCTGACCTTTTTCCCCGAGCTTGTGCGACCACGCCGGAGCTCCAGGTGCCCTAATGAAGGTACCGATTGGCGCGGAAGGTCACTAGGAACGTGTAGAGCCCCTCGGCGGAGGGAATGGTGGCCAGAGGAGCCCGCAAGATTCGATCGAAGCTCGCCCCATGCGACCTTCTTCCATGTTCTTCCAGCCCCTTCCTCAGCCGTTCGATCGCCGCCTCACTCCAGATGAAGTAGCAGTTGTTGGATGCGTCTCGCCCCACCGTCATATTGCGAACCCGCGACCTAATCTCGAGCGTTCATCGATGAATCGATACCAGCTGCGGGATGAACGATGCGTGTCAAGTGGATGATGCCCAGCCGTTGGATCGCACGCTCTTTTGGGGTAGTTGCATATTTAACCCCTTGATTTTTTATTTTATTATTTATTTCTGTAAATAAAAGTTAGCATGTAAATAAAATTGAACTTTTTGCAAATGGACCCCTGAGCATTATGTATTTTCATTTTGGTCCCTTCTAGAGTCACGTGTAGTCCCCATGTGACTGGGGAAATTTTGCGTAGAGATCCTTGACAATTTTTGTAATTGTAAAATAGGCTTCAAAATTTTAATAAATGTAGGAAAATGCATCTGTGCCCCTGTCTTTTATTTTATTTGTAAAAATGCCCTTGCTAGGCCATAATTTTGGTATGTTTATCTATTTATTAAAAATACCTATTGAGCTCCTAAAAATACATAAAAATAGTGGAAAATACCCCGTGCCTTATACTTTCATGCCACATGTTTACTTGGCATTTTTGGGTATTTTAATTATTTATTAAAAATGAAAAGGAGCCTATTTATTCTTTATTTGACTTATAAAATACCAAAAATATAAAAACATCTCTAAAAATTCCAAAAAAATTATATATAATATATTCTGATCTATTTTATTTATATACCAAAAATCACTAAAAATGGAAAAAAAATCCTAAAAATAGAAAAACCTCATAATCTTTAAAAATCTTAAAAATTCTTAAATCAATCTAAAAATATCTTTTTCTGGTTTATAATTTTATTTATATAAATCTTTATATATTAAATATGATTTGGATAATTTTGGAGTTTATTTACTATTTTTAAAATCCAATTCAGTTTCAGGTATATATTTAATCCCTTTAATGGGGATATTTATGATTTTAAAAATACATAAAAATTATCAAAAATTCCATAAAAATATCAAAAAATTAGAAAAATATTAAAAACTCAAAAATAATTTATTATTTGTATTTTTCTATATTTATTAATATTTATAAATATAATATTATATGGTATATATAATGCCTTATATAAGCTACATTATTTATATAAAAGAAGAAGTAATATAAAAATAAAAATTATATAAAAATGTAAAAATATAAAAATTGGAAATATAAAAATCAAATACAAAAATATAAAAATAAAATTTAAAATTTAAAACCCACAAAAAGATCTATATAAATGAATGAACGGATTGTGTATAAATAACCATAGGCTACCTGTATTGCTCTCTGTGGTTCGACCTCAAATGCTTGCTTGTTATGCATCTTATGGTAGAGAAATAAATCCTAACTCTACATTTTTTGCTATTAATTGAATTATATATATTGTGGGTTAATTGCTGATTAAATCCAAGATCTTCGTCGGTCACCTCGACGACAATGCTCCCGTCTTGTGTGGAACACATGACTGATGACTATCCCTTTAGTTTATCAGTTCCTTAGTACAATTAGGGTTATATACTATAGCCATATTAGTGATCATACAACTGTTGATTCAAATGTTGAATCATAGAGGCTGGTGCTTGGATGATGTCTAAAGAGTTAGATTGAGGACTTATCAAGCACCGTCAGACGATTATTAAGAGAGGATCTCCATCCTGAGAAGGAGACGTCAATGTTTTTTTCTCTAAAGATCGATATCTAACCGACCTCTTGATGCATATCCTCTACATAGGAAAAGAGATTCGGAGGTATTAGATAAGTTAGGTCAAAGAGTTGACTTAACGAGATCGATATAACCAAGACCTAAGTCGTATACTATTACGATATATACACGCATCCTCTAACCAGAGACAAATGTGTTACTATATGTTTGAGTATGTACATTTGGTATACCGGTAGATTGATGATTTAATCAAGGTCTATACACCGACAAGCTAATATGCATACAAGGGCATATGAGTAATATGATCTCTCAAAGGGATCATACAGGTTCATTTATTAAATCGTAAGACATGAGCTCACTCATGAGATATGGGGATCAAATTCCGTGTACGGTTGTCTTACTTGGAAGCTTGACTGAATTTTAGGTATGATATATACTTTTGGAAAGTATATGATTAATATCTAGGTATGATATATGATTATGGAAAGTATATGATCGATACCAACTTCCAATGATCGAATGAGAAATTTAATTATAGAAAACCCTGAAAAAGACATTGTAAAATTGATCTAAATCTTCGGGTTTATTCTAGGTCTTCCAATATGCAAGATGTACGGGTATTAGGAATACTCGAGGATGATGTGATTGTAAACGATTGTATAACCGTGACACTTCCATTCTGAGGGAGTGATGAAACAAGTTTGGATTTTAGTGAATCCCCTCAATAGAGAAGTAATTTGATCTTAGTCCAAATGCTGGACATTGATCTGAATACAATTTAGCTGCAATGAGAAGATTAGATTTACGGCTTTGATTTAATCAAACATCTTTGGGAGGTCCTCTTGATCTGTATTTGAGATATGATCTCAATATCCAAGTCACTATACATTGAACATACAATCGCCATGTCCTTATCTCCAAGTATCCGTGGGGAAAGCACACTATTCTTGAAAGAGTTCGAGAATAATTTCATCGTTGATAAAGTTTCTAAGCATTGAGGAAATTTGATAATTAAATGTGATTTCATTATTATGAATAATATGAATGTGATTCATATTATTTGGACATACGAGAATGAACATCCTAGTTAATGGAATATGATTTAATTATCAAGGATATGAATAATATGGATATCACTATCTATATTAATCATATCTATTATAAATGTGCTTTATAATATATTAGAGAGAGATAATTGTAATAAGTATTTACAAATTAAATGTTGATGTGAATTGGATTCACATTGGACAATTAATTGTAAATACAATTTACATTTTATATTGGATGTGTGAATATGATTCACAATTGTTAATGGAATGATTGAAATTATCACAAAATAATTTGAAATTTTTTTGGTGAATAATTTTGCAACAAAAGTTGGTGCACATGTGGATTTTTTGGTGAAATAAGAGATCTCACAATTACAGAATGAGCAAGCCGCCTTCCAAATTAAGATGGTGGACGACCACCATTGAGTTCTCAACTTGGTGGTCGTCCTCTCTATGTTAGGAAGGAGGCATGATCTCCTTCCAAGTAATTCTATATTTGTTGATTTGATTTAAATTGAATTATATTGATTGATTTTCAATCTATTTAATTTATTTTAAGGACAACAAATTATTATTGCAAATTTATGCAACAAAATCATGACCATTGACTGAAAGCACAAATCAATCTAAGCCATTGGATTTGTCAGCACATGGATTGAGATCCATGGTCATGCAACTTTGTATAAAAGGAGAGGTAGCTCTAGCCTTTTATTTTACACGATATACAATAACTCTCTCTCTCATGGTCGTCCACTCTCTCTCTTTCTCAATAATATGGTCGTCCATATTATTGACCTAGAGATCCTTGTATCCGTCGCGTCGTCGTTATGCCACCTGATCATCTAATCATGGATCTCCGTATTCTTCAGTGTACCTCATTCGTGAAAGAGACATCATATCTCATGAGACGAATTCAAGAGATTCGTTGCTCGGATCATCAACTTGGATTACAGGAAGCATGTGATTCATCCTCGTGTCCGCAAGTGCGATCTACGTCGAATCGGACTTGAGATAAGAGAATCTCTTACTTTAGAGATTAATGATCGCAACCACACTTTTAGAGGTATTCCTTAAACTTGTTTGTGATCTTTGATGAAATATTTTGAGAAGTGTTATCGAAACATGTGGTTCCATCCGTATATATTTTTTTGATTCCACTGCCCCCAGCAACTAGTATGACTAGCCACTCTTGATCGCATATGATGCGACCTTCATACTTCCATGATGCGCTCAAGGTTTTCACCATAACCTTTAACCACATATTCAACCATCTATTTTTTAATAAAAACATCAATTTCAAATTATTTAATAAAATGAAATTCCTTAACAACTATTCATAATTTCATTCTAACTCATAATATGGTACTCCTTTATATCTTTTCTTTCCACGTATACTAATGACCTAATATTGTATTTGCCTTCCTACCTTACGAACATTGCATCTCTCTTCTCACATTGTGAATGAGATTATCCCCTTCCAACTGCAATAATTGATGACTCCGCATAAAGAAGAAGTTATCATAGTTACACAATGAAAAGATGTAAACTTACAAGACTTGTCATCAATTAGAGTTCGAATAGTTTTTAAAATTGTTAAATGTAGATATCACATATAAGTATTCATATGTTGACGAAATGAATTTGTTTTAACTTTTGATTTATAATAACATTTATAATCCTAACTTTTTTGTAATTACATTTGTACCCTTGTATTCATAAATAAAATTCATAATATTGTCCTTATATTGGTATAATATAGGAGCATGTGTACTAATAAAAGATAAGTACTATGAAATTTTGTAAAAATATAGCAGCACATTTTTAATTGTAAAAAAAATAGGTGTATTACTTATTGGGAAAGCATGGAACAATATAAATGTAAATATCTTTAAATATATGATACATTATTCATATTTATTTGTATGAAATTTCGGTCTAACTTAGTTCAACACGGTTGGATTGTACGAACCAAATCAATAAAATAACGATTCCCTTCTTCCTATAATATTTACAAACTGCTGACATCATCATTAGTTCAACCGGTCAATCCCATTAGTTAGATCATAAAAACCCAAAACCAATACATGTTCACTTTGATGTTCGATTCGAGCTTTTAAAACTTGCAAATAAGTATGAATCCCTTCCGATTGATTTTACTTATTTCGTATCTTGATGTTTTAAGTTTTTGAAAAATAGTTGAGAAATTTCGGGTATCATTATTCCTTAATCTTTGACCACTTTAATCTCCAAAGTAACCATCTTCTTTCCCTTCTCTCATGCAATGGAGCCTTCGAGGGGTCATGCCCCCCTTCTTAGGGTTGAGCATTGGACTGAGCCGGCTTGACCCATCCTAAAACCTAGTCCACTTAACCCGGTTCAACCCAATTCCAAAATTAATTAGGTGGACTTTGAACCATACAGACTTCAGGCTGAGTTTGGGCCTAGGAAGGCCCAAGCCCGGTAGCCTGAATCCTGATCCAAATTAATGCTTATTTAGAAGTCCTCAAACTAACCCATTTATAGTAGTGGGGTGGAGGTCTAATCTGTACGAAAAATTGGGAAGGTATATGTCATGTCATTTTTTTTATTCTGATGCAAAGAAAGAACCATTGATTTTTGTTTCATGAGATGAGTGCATATGGCCTTGCATTACTCTTATGGCCTGTTTAGTTATTGGGTTGGACTGGGTTGGGGTGGGTTGAGGTATCCTCTTGTGAATAGTAGCTGTTTGGAAGGTTGGGAGGGCTGGAATGAATTGTGATGTGATGTGACATTGATTATGTATTATATTAACTTTTTTAATGATTATAATATATTTTTATATTAATAAATTTATTTTGAATATGATTAAAAAATATTATACCAAAGAAATTGTAGGGTCAATATAAGCAATCCTAACCCAAGAAATTCATGGTTGGAGCTAAGGGTATGCCAGAGTACCCTGGTGTACCCTCACAACCAAACGGGCCCTTAGGCTTTTGGATGGAACATTCGCACAATAACCATGTTACATGCTTGGTTGCAGCGAAGAATCAAATTAGATCCAAGTAGAAACCCACCCAATAATCTCTATAGATACGAAGTCATGTAATGTCCAAACAAACGATTATTCAATTGCATTTTTAATTCATTCTCATTCAATTGCATTTTTAATTCATTCTCATTTTGATTTTTTTATTATTGATTTCTGTTGAGGAGAAACTGAGAGAACCTTATTCTAAGGAGTCTCATACGTTGCCACTAACTATTATATATTCGAAGCATTTGATGAGGAAAAATGAAAGCATTAGAATGAAGTGGGTTGGCTATCCAATTTTTTGGGGGTCAGATTTGGGTTTGGTCCAGAGTCGGAAAATAAAGTGGGTCTGGGAGCAACCAATTAGCACGTATTTTCAAATGGGCTTGGGTTAGGATCGATAGAGTTCAGTTCGGTCCAATCCAGTGCTCAACCCTAACCTTCATGCCTCCATTCCACATGTACTTTAATACAAGTATGGATAATTTTTCTTTTTATCCTCTCTCTCTCTCTCCATTTTTTTAATTATTATAACATGTTCAAATATTTTTGAAAAATCCAAACTTGTGCGGTCATTCTTTACCATCTAAACAACGACCATTATAAAGAATCATTTCAAACTAATGCAATATATAATGTTAACTATTTCCTTGTATAAAGTGTATGATACATTTTTAATGGAAGTAATCCATGTGCATCCCTATTTTATAGGATAAATTGCAAAAAAGATCTGAAGTTTCGGAGATGGAGAATAGTCCATAGATAAATGTGAAATTCCATCTAAATTTTAAAAGTGATTAATAGGAAATTTAAGCAACTAAATTAATTTTCATTTAGTATGTAGTTTTAGCATAAATAAAGTCATTTAAATCTAAAAAACATTCAAAAGGTTATGAACATAGGTAAATTTTACATATATAAACTGTAAAATGATTTATTTTTATTTTTTCACCAATAACTTAGTATATAAGATATTATTAAAATAATATTACATTTTTAATGACATAATATTTTTTAATGCAATATAAAAAAGTCATATTTTCGTCGCCACATTATCAACGGTCAGCAGGAGTCGTCGATAAAGAGATCTTTTTTGACGATTGAATTAGTAGTCGCCTCAAACATCAGCTTGTACTTTTGATTTATACAACAAGATGATAGTTGATAGTTACATAATCACAGAAAAATATATGCCGATGTAAATGATCTTTCGACGGCTAATGTGACTGTCGAAAACGGTGAAACTAAATTTCCTTCGTCAATATTTCATTTCCCTCCCTCCCTCTAGACCTAATCTCCTCAATCGATCGAATGACCTCCTCCCTTCCAACACCTATCTCCTCCTCCTCTCCAGTGGCCTCCCCCTCTGATTACCTTCTCCTTGCCGCATATTCCTCCCTACCTCCTCACCCTCCACCCCACCTCCCCCTCATCATCTTTGCCTCCTCCCCTCCCCTCCACCCCACCCCCTCCTCATCTCCACTGCCTCATCCTCCCCTCCGCCCCACCTCCGCATCACCTCCTGTTCTTCATCACCGTTGAGTCCTCCCATCAACTGCAGCACCGCACCGGTCCCCTCCATCCATTTCGCCCACATCAATCTCTCCACCTTTATGATACAAGTTTATATGGTGGTAAAATATTATGCTTCTAAAATGGTATTATTTTTGTAGTAGTGGAACATAATCCATCTTTTCTAAAGTCTTAAGAACAATACAATCTGTGTGACAATTGCTGAGTTGAAAGTAGTAAGCCCCTTTCCTTGATTTATTGCTCAAACACGACAATAGGACGTATGCTGTATGCACGTATATGTATGTGAGCATGTATAGTATAGGTATATCAATATTTTCGCCACCACATTATCAACGGTCAGCATGAGTCGTCCATAAAGAGATCTTTTTCGATGGTTGAATTAGTAGCCGCCTCAAATATCAGCTTGTACTTTTGAAATATACAGCAAGATGATAATCAATAGTTACAAAAACACGAAAAATTATATGCTGATGTAAACGATCTTTCGACAGCTAATGTGACTGTTGAAAACGGTGAAACTAAATTTCCATCATCAACATTTTATTTCCCTCCCTCCCTCTAGACCTAATCTCCTCAATCGATTGAGTGACCTCCTCTCCTCCAAGACATACCTCCTCCTCCTCTCCAGTGACCTCCACCTCTGATTACCTTCTCCTTAGTGCCTATTCCTCCCCACCTCTCCATCCTCCACCCCACCTCCCCCTCATCATCTCCGCCTCCTCCTTCCCCGCTCCCCTCTACCCCACCTCCCCCTCCTCATCTCCGCCGTCTCCTCCCCTCCACCCCACCTCCGCACCACCTCCTCTTTTTCATCCCTGTCGACTCCTCCCCTCAACTGCAACACCGCACCAGTCTCCTCCATCCCTTTCGCCCACATCAATCTCCCCACCTTTATGACATGAGTTTGTATGATGGTAAAATATTATGCTTCTAAAACGGTATTATTTTTTTAGTAGTGGAACATAATCCGTCTTTTTTAAGGTCATAGAACAATACAATCTTGGTGATAATTGCTGAGTTGAAAGTAGTATGCCCCTTTCCTTGATTTATTGCTCAAAAACTACAATAGGACGCATGCGTGTATGCATATATATGTATGTGAGCATGTATAGTATATGTATATATGTATTTTATTATGAACAATTAGAATAAAGTAAATGTGTTCTATTTAGAATATGTAAGTCTGTCTATGTGTATTTATGTATGTGTATGTGTATGTTTATGTGTGTGTATATATATTTATGTATGTGTATGTGTATCTATGTATCTAGTGTATGTATGTGTATGCATATGTTTATGCATGTGTGTATATTTGTGCATGTGTATGTGTATCTATGTACATTGTGTATGCATGTGTATGTATATATGTGGCACCCCGGGATCTGAGTTACCTGTTTACATGACACTCACATTATTTAATTCACAATAGATCACATCAAGTTACTAAAAAGTAGGGAAATTTTTTCGCGATTTGAATAACATTGTGTCACGATGATATAACAACCACATTAAGACACATGTCACCAAATAATGTTGCATCCATTCCCATATAGTACACCATGTATTAAAAGAAAAATTATTGCTTTATACATGTATTCCCAAAAAAATATGACAGAAAAGAAAGTAAGCACAAAATAGATACAATTATCTGTACAAGGCTATCCTGTGTACCGTCAAAAGTAAACATCGTCTGAATACCAGACTAAGAGTCCTGCTAACCAACTATTATGTTGCAAGCACCTTCCTTGCCATCTATGTTAGGGACAAGGAGATGTCAACAAATGCTGATTCTCATCTGATTAGCAGAGATGCACGAACTTTGCATTTTTACCGTGGCATAGGAACATATGATAATTGGGAAATAATAATAATAATATGCCGTCAAATAAAGTGGATGGAGATGGAGGGATGTGAATATATAACAATAAGAGCATTGACTGTACTAATTTATCAGAGAATATAATAAAGAAATTTTTCAAGAAAATGATATTACACTAGTAGAATTTTATGATTTGGCTGTATGGTAATTTTTTATACTCTACAAAAAAATGAGCAAATGTGTATATTCAGAAGATTCATAAAGGTATAATGTAGATTTGAAAAAGGTAGGGACACAAATTTGATTGCAAGAATAATCTGAAATGGCATGCACACAAGTAGCATATACATCTTTCATCATGATATCGTCTGGATATGATGGCATTATAGGTACAAGTAGGAACAACCAAGAACTAGAGTAGGGAACTTAAAATTTTGATCACAAATTTCCAATTTCAGATATTTAATTCATGGAACAAAAATCCTCAAATTCCATGTTCATATTCTCAAAATCATAGCATGCATACAAGAACCATATGCATTTTCCATCATCGATATTGTTTGGATATGATAGCACCATAGGCACAAACAAGAACATGAACTGGAGCAGAGAATTTAAAAACTTGATCTGAAATTTCCAATTTTAGAGATTTAATTTATGAAACAAAAATATCCAAATTCCCTGTTCATATTCTCAAAATCATGGCAAGCATACAAGAACCATATGCATCTTCCATCATCGATATTGTTTGGATATGATAGCACCATAGGCACAAACAAGAACATGAACTGGAGCAGAGAATTTAAAAGTCAGATATAAAATTTCCAGAAATTGATGCAGTGAACATGTAATCCATGAATACCAACCTCCAAAGTATGAAATGTATGAAATATTCAAGTATGGTATCAAGAGGAATGGTTTAACTTGCACCTTCAACTTTTAGGAATGGAAGAAAATTGATCAATAAAGAAACAACTACATCAACAACAAGGGAAAGGAGAATGAGCTCTCTTGTTGGGAAGAAGAGAAGAGGAGGAGAAGAAGAAGAAGGAGATGTGGGAGAAGAAAAGAGTTTTTTGGTGATATAAATAAGAGAGAGTGGAAGGGTATTTGTCAAATTGAGAGAGAGAAAAAGTGAGGTATAGAAAATTTGGGGAAGAGAAGGCATGTGTTAAAAAATTATTTACTTATTTATTTAACTCTCATTTCCATTTATAATAAAATACTCAAACGATTATAACTATAACTTTTTATTTTTGATTCGGACATATAAGGACTCGTTTCGATCATCTCGGAGTGATGATCAAAATGATTCCAATATTCATATTTTTCCAACTTAAGATGCATTCAGAAATTGGGAAAATACATTTTCAGTTCATAATTAAAATTTTGCGATTAAAACCAGTCAAACGACTTCCGATCGACAAACGATCAATTCTGTTGATTCCGATTTGTCGGAACAGATTAGTGATTGTCTCCATTCATTTTATCATTTGGATCGCATCACAGAATTTTTCTATGACACGAGGTATGATGCAATTGGTTTTTAGTTAATCATATTCGGACTGGATCCAATCCACGATCTGCAGATCGATCCGCTTTTATTCAATATTAATTGGATCTTTATCGGGTCACATGGACCCAAGTCGGATCGAATTTGATTTCAGATTCGGGTGGTTCGGAGCGGAGCACTACAACTATAAAAATCTCAAAGGGAGTCTCGTCTTTGAGAATTGTGTCAAGGTAAGTGTGACTAGATGTTCTATCTAAGTCTCATTTATGGTTTTTGCTTCATAAAAACCTCAGAGAGTCTCGAACCCATAAAAATCTCAAAGGAAGAACAAGCCATATTATAAAATATATAATCAAATGGACTTGTTATGAAAGTTACATGAAAAGAGTTGCGGGTATCATACCCTCATGTTTGCTTCGCTCTTCGATGTCTCCTCTTCAGTACCTTGTTGGTGCCATAAGACTTTGACTAGGAGAACCTCCTTGCTGCGAAGCTTCTTCACAACATTGTCTAGTATCTACTCTAGCATCTCCTCGTATGTCAAGTCAGGCTCCATGTCTAGATTCTCATAACTGATGATGTGGCGAGTATCGTGCACATATTTACTCAATTTTGATACATGGAAGATAACGTGAATGGCCGATAGGTTTGGAGGAAGGGATACTCGATAGGACACCTTCCCCACACGGGCAATGATTTCGAACGGGCCAACATAACGTGACGTTAACTTGCCACGAACACCAAATCTCTGCATTCTCTTCATGGGAGATACTTAAAAATACCCAGTCTCCAACATGTATTCACAGAGACTTCATAGGTATGCATGATTATGTTGAATAAAAGAAATCACAATTGAAAAGAAGTGGGAGAAGAGTATTGATTTACGTGGAAATCCAAATCTCTCCTACACCGATCTGCATAGCTCTTCTGAAAGCTATGTACCATCAAAAGCTTTCGTCTCACAAGGTCAACAACCCTGGCAGTCTCCTCTAGGAGATCCACAAATTAGAGAGTATGGTCACCGACCTCAAGTCAACTGAGAGGCGTGAGGCATCTCCGCCCGTGTAAGGCCTCGAAAGGTGCCATGCTGATACTAGAATGGTGGTTGTTGTTGTATGTAAACTCTACCGAAGGTAGATGGTCCTTCCAGACCCTTTCCACTCAAGAGTGCATGCACATAATAACTCTTCAAGTGTTTGAATGGTGTGCTTGCTCTTTTCGCAATAGTATTCTAAATACACGATTCCAACCTATTCTAATATTTGTTTTCTTTACAACATGTATTTGAGACCAATAGAGCTAACCGGAGTAAAGCTCATGGTCCTACCCACACACTGGGAAAGACACATTTAGATCAAGTCAAACACAAACATGGAAGTTCAAGTCATTCTTATGTAATATATTAGTGGTTTGCTGATAATGATTTGTTTATGCTTAATGTAGGCCATGCAAGGGGATTCACTAGATAGAATGTGACTATTTGAGATTATACGATAGACGATAGATAAGGATGTAAACAAGGCATTCATTTATGATAGCTACACAAAAGCACATGTAAGTAGTTCTTAATTAGTACATGAAGCAGTACTACACGAGACACTTTGCTGAATTTTCACCTCGATTTGCATGGTCGCATGGTCGACTTCATCTAGAGCCAAGCATCTTCAAATCAAGGAACTCTAGATAAATTGGGGGAGGATGATTTTCAATCAGTATTTCCACCCTCTTCACAGCATTCATGATGTGTTCTTCTTGGTAATTCTTATTCCACCAACTCAACTTAGTTTAGGAGCAATGGTGGTGGTCTGTCACGATAGGATTTCGATTAGCTGAAGGAAAGAATGACCAAATTGACAAGGGATCTAGATAGGGCAAACGTGAGAGAGGACCAGTTAAGGGAGGCGATGCAACAAAACTCGCAAGTGATGTTGCATATGTCTAGGTTGGTGGAACAACATGCATGACGAGTAAATGTTCCTCCATCTTGTAATCCAAGTGACCCTACTCCCCCGCCCATTGAAGATGTGTCCCATTCGTGACCACCACAATTATAAAGTAGAAAGTGTTGGGTATTGTGTATATAAGAACATTGAATATTATACTAATTAATCATGTACTAATTAAGAACTTGGTTTTTTGCCATCTAATGTGTCATGTACTTAGTATTGATCTTGGTGGAATTTCTAATGCTTCATGTACTTTGATATTAAATGTCGTATCGAGTTTGTGTTATGATATCATGCAATGTTCTGCATATTAAGTATTTGATTGCTTATTAAATGTCTGATGTCATTTACTTAGTATTTCCTTTTGGGCGAGGATGAGGATGATGATGAGGAGGAGGAGGATGAAGATGAGGAGGATGGGATGATGAGGAGGAGGATGAAGATGAGGAGTAATAAGAGGATGAACATGATGATGATGAGGAGGAGGAGGAGGAGGAAGGGGAGCAACAACATCATCAACTGCTGTTGTTTTTTTACAGGAGACGATGTCGTCGGTTATATGACCGTCGAGTAAAGTTTATCACTATTCTCAGTGGTTACCATATTCGTCGAGATACCTATTATTAGAAATGGTTTATCGCCCCTGGAAGACACATATTCCCCGAGGTTATTCTGTTTGAGGTGGTCAATGTACCCGATGGTTATCTACAGATCGACGCAAATGTCTTTTGGAACACACTTTTTTTTATCGAAGCTTCTTTCACGATGGAGGGACATCAATTTGGTGGTTATTAACAGTTGAGTATACTGCACATTCCAGTAGTAGTGAGAAATGTAATCCATGGTATTTTTTCGAAAACAATGTTTTAGTTTTTTTGAAATTATTTTCTTGGGATATAATTTTAGTTTACTTTTTATATACAAAATACAAAATTATGAAAATAATAGAAAATTTGAATGATATTAAATATATTAAATTATTTAATAATAAAAATGTAAGTTAGAAACTTAGTTAAGCTAAGTCCCAAAACAAAATTTTCCAATACTAAGTCTTCTATAAGCTAAAGTATTTTTAAAATTTAAAATATTCATCACATCAAACTTTATAGGTAAATTCATACTTTTAATTCTAGTATTTTTTAGCATTTTATTAGATAGTATTTAGTCCATATTAAATTTAAAGATGAATTTGGTCCATCCGAAATTTCATATAAATAGATGTGAGTTTAAACATACCAAAAATAGAATTTCTTGCTTTCTTCCCTAGTTTGACCGATTATATTTGATATTAACTATTTAGGTCTTTTACACGTTAGCCCAACCGAGATTATGCAATTATAGTTACATCCATACATTTTTTGCAATATTTGTGTGTCTCTCTTATAATTATAGTTACATCCATACATTTTTTGCAATATTTGTGTGTCTCTCTTATATTCTTACAAAGTTCAATGTTATGAAGGAAACAAACATGACTGCAAAAAAGGTGGGGACATAACTGTAATTGTAAAATCTAGGAGGGACACACGTATAAACCCTGATTATTATCTACATATTGGTGAAAAAGTTATTGAAAATTATTTAAACAAGTGTTGTGAATGGATATATGAATGTACAATATATGGGTAAAATTTATATGCTATGAGAGAGTAGCTAACTTGGCTACTCCCGCACTTTTTTTAATTTTTTTTCATGGTATTTTTTAAAAACTCTACAGGGGATTTAGATCAACTATTGTCATGATGTTGTCATTCAAAATTCAACTTTTTCTGAGATTCCTACCCCATTCATCATGCCAGTCAAATTTGATGGTCTCAGAATTGCTGAAATTGACCCTTTACCGATGAATATGTTAGGAGTGCCTATTTTTTATGAAATTTGAATGACAACATCAAGACAATAGACGATTTAAATAGCCTCTGGAGTTTATAAAAAAATATCACAAAAAATTTAAAAAGGAGTAGGAGTAGTCAAGTTAATTGTTCCCTAGTAGCATATACATTCTACCCTATATATAGGTACTTTGAACTTTATTTTATTTGCAAATTTTTTTGTTATTTTCTTTGATTTTCCTTACATCTATCTACATGTTAGTTCATCGACTGAGTTACATACTTGTGCATGTGCGCACACACACATACTCACATGCACACATCCGATCTCGTTCAGATCAAATCATCTTTTCATTTATATTCTTTTATAGTTAGTGAGCGAACAAATTAGAAAGAGTTAAGAGCGAGCTCAGGGAGGTGACTGAGGGAATTGTTGACATAGTACGGGTAGGTGATGTCAGGTTAAGGGCTGAAGGTATAATGTTTAACAAGCCGCTGAGAAGATCGGATTGAAGGGCTAGGGTCTGGTCTTTCCTCCGGAGACTAGACTAGGAGATGGGGGCTCAAAAAGGAAGAGACTAGAAAATGGCAGAGAGAGCTAAGCAATTAGTCAGTGATTCGCGGAAGGCTAAGCAAACTTTCAGTGAGAAAAGAAGGAGTGGTCTTTGAGAGGACTAGGTCTTCTTTCCCCTCTCTCTATTCTTCTCGGCAATCACCCGATGCACACCACTTGCCTAGCTGACCTGGCTTAGCCCCATTGCTTAGTCGCTTATCAAGTCCTTCTTTCTCAAAGCTTAGCAGCTCACACAGAAAGAGCGCTTATCAAATCGCTATTGGGATAGGCGATTTCTTTACGCTTTAACTATTGATAAGGGGTAGGTCAGTTAGAGAGAAGTTGGCCTCGATTTCAAAAGAGGCTAGAGACTAATATCTATATATTTTGATAGTTAAGGTACGTGAGTTCGGAGTTCAGAGGCTTTTTGATAGTCTTATTCATGCTCTAATCGTCAGAGTTGTTTACATCTCTTTGATGCTACATGACAATGATGACTGCTTCCCTCGATGTATTTATATATCATATATGAAATTGTTTTTTTGATGAATTCTTGTCAGGTTCTAAGTTTAAATGTGTCTTCTAAGTTCCTACCTAAAGCAATGGTTGGCTCTGTCCCCAAGACAAAAAGAAAATGCCTTAAATGATATAAAGTCCTCCACACCCTATTAATAGATTGTGTTGTATTTTGGAGATAAAAATTTGGGCATGTTGAATATCAAACCCCAGGATTGTGCCTATTGTAACAAGGGAGTAGTATGATCAATGCAGTCTGGACTTCTAAGTTTCCCTCTTCATTCAGGACTTTTATTCGATGACTTGAGATGTGAGCTGTTGCATTTGAATAATTCCTTTGGCAATGTGACTTAGCCTTGATTCTTTGATTCGCGTAGGCCTCATAGTTCCTTCTATTGAACTTGCTTCACAAGCTTGATTTACACTCAGATCGTGTGTTATTTCCACCAATATCATTTTAAGGGTTTGTTTGGTAATTGGGTTGGGTTGGAGTATCTCCCTGTGAATAGTAGCTGTTTGGAGGGTTGTGAGAGTTGGAATGATAATTGTGATGTGATGTGACATTGATTATCTGTTATATTAACTTTTTTAATGATTATAATATGTTTTTTTTATTTTAATAAGTGTATTTGAACATAGTTAAAAAATATTATACCAAAGAAATTGTAGGGTCAATACATGTAATCCCAACCCAAGTTGAGAGGGTTGGAGCCAGGAATATGCCGGTGTACTCCGGTGTACACCAGCAACCAAACAGACCCTTCTGTGTGGTTACTGGATTGGTGTGGATTGGGGTAACATGATGTGAATAGTAGCTGTTGGGATGGTTATGAGGGTTGTAGAGGGTTGGAATAAGGAATGCGATGTGATGTCACTATCATTTGTGATGGAATTCGAACCCAAGAATAGAGAGGGGTAAATCGGATTACCTCGGGGTAACCCGTTACCAAACAGACCCTAAGGGTGACGGGTTTAGTCCTTGTCCCTTGACATTAAGGTCGTACACTAGATCTGAAGATAAATTTGTTAAGGTGTGAGAATAAGCCGATATTTCAACAACCTCATACCACACATACATAGAATAAACACAAATCAAGCAGTTCTTGATTAGACTTGGCTTCTAAATGAATTCAGTGGATGCTATCATGGAGATTCTACAATCGTCACAACAAGATCAATAAATACATGGAACATCCCAAACATAGTCCTTTATATAATAATCATAAAGTGTGTGACTGGGTTATAAAAGTGGAGGATTACCACTTGCAACTTGGTCTATAACATTTTAGGTTGTTTTCAATTTGGGTTCGAGCATAAAAACTTGTCAGGATCAGTTTTCCTCGATAATGGTACATGGATCTAAGTTTCGAACATTACAATTGGTGTCAGATTTCTCTCAAATAGTGGAAAGGACTGCCTGAGAGGTCGAGAGACCCTTACAAAGAGGTATGAGGAAAATGCTACCATGTGCATCCCACATCCAGTACTTACAAAATGTGAGAGTGTGTTATAAGAGTGGGTGATTAACTTGAGAACTCAACATTAAGCAATTTGGGTGATTGTTAACGGATCCATTCAAACTCAAGCCTAATAAATTGTCAAGATCCATTTTCACAAATAATGGTCTGTGAATTTAAGTCCGTGACGCTACAATACATGATTAAGTCCTGAATTATTACGAAGTGGTGGTTGTATCAACTTGGTCGAGTTGATGCACACTGTATAGGGCAAATATATAATGGTTTCTTCCTGTTCAAGGACAATGCTTTGCGTCGTCCCTTAAACTATTCTATAGTAAGGAAAATTGCAGTTCCACTCACCAAAGATAGTGCTAAAAAAAATGCTGAGTTGTTTTCTCAGTAATATTTACATATACTTTGGGTTATTTCCTTCATCTATGACATATTGCTAGTGCTTGATGGAGTATAAATTTTAGACACAATGCCAATCGAATAATTAAGAAAGATACGGTGGTTAATTGGTTTTGAAAGAACTGATTGAGCAAGAAAAGATGACATGACATTTCTGAAACCCTCCTTTTCAATATTTTCTGGAGTAGATCTTTCCTATAGCTCTCATTCAGGTTAAACTCCCCTCACCATCGAAGAGTTAGGCAGAGCACAGTCCAATAAGAGGAGATCTAGTGGGAACATTTTCAGAGGTAAAAATCAAGGCATTCCTCTTGCTACTGTGATTTTCACTGCCCATGTGCATGTGATTATCTTGTGATTGTAGCGGAAATGCAAACGAGATGTTGGAGACAGTGGCATCTTGTATCCGAAAGGTAGCTAAAGAGATGCTAGACGAGTCAAAGAAGGAGCTCCAGGTCAAAAGGAGGCTTGGTGGAGTGAAGGGGTGCAAGAGAAGATAAAAATTCAAAGAGCATGCTTTAAAGCTATGTCTAAGGATATAACAGAGGAATCTGTCACAAACTACCAAATAGCGAAGAAGGAAGTAAAGAAGATTGTAAGAGAAGTTAAGTCAAAAGCTTATGAAGTTTTGTTTAAAAATCTCGACTCTAAGGAGGGTCAGAAGGATATATTCAGGTTGGACAAAGCAAGAGCAAGAATGACCAAAGACCTTTCTCAAGTGAGATGCATTAAGGACGAGGAAGGTCGCGTACTTGTTATTCAGAAGGATATAGAGACTAGATGGGAGCATTACTTCCATAAATTTTTCATTGGAGAAGGAAATAGAGAGATTACTTTGAGTGATCTAGCTAGTAGTGAAAGTTACTTGAATCGTGCAAGCTATAGACAAATACAAAGAAAGGAAGTAGATGAGGCTTTAAAGGTTATGAGGCCTGGAAAGGTGTAGGACCAGATGTCATCCCTGTAGAAGTATGGGAGTTTTAGGTGAGTGTGGTTTGACTTGGCTTACGAATCTATTCAATATTATTTGGCGAAGCAAGAAAATGCCTGAAGATTAGAGGAGTATCGCGGTACATCTTTATAAGAACAAAGGAGACATTCAAAATTGTTCAAATTACAGAGGTATGAAGCTGATGAGTCACACTATGAAAATTTGAGAACGTGTGATCGAATGAAGGTTGAGGCACGTTTCCAAAGTAAAAGAAAACCAATTCGGATTCATGCCAAGTCGCTCAACTATTGAAGCCATCCATTTGCTTAGGAGAATAATGGAGATTTATAGAGCTAAAAGGAAGAACCTCCATATGATCTTTATTGATTTATAGAAGGCTTGTGATTCTGTCCCACGAGAGATATTGTGGAGAGTTTTGGAGAAGAGACAAGTACATGTACTATACATTAACCTCATAAAGGATATGTATGATATGGTTTTATCCTATGTAAGGATCATGTCTGGGAAGACTGACTATTTTGACATCAACATTGGTTTACATCAAGGTTCAGCTTCGAGTCCATTTCTTTTAACTTTGATCATGGACGAGTTGACAAGTCACATTCAAGATGGGTTACCTTGGTGTGTGTTATTTGCTGATGATATTGTGTTGATTGACGAGACTAGAGATAGAGTAAATGAAAAGCTTGAGGTCTGGAGACATGCATTGGAGACTAAAGGATTTTGTATAAGTATGGCTAAGACAGAATATATGAGTGTACATTTGATGGAAGCAATGGTGAAGGAATTGAGGTGAAGATTAGTGACGATAACATTCAGAAGAGAGATTCTTTTAGATATCTGAGATCTATTTTGCAACATGATGGAGAAATTGATGGAGATGTTACTAATAGAATAAATGCAGGCTGGCTAAAGTGGAGAGGATCCTCTATTGTTCTCTGTGATAAGAAAATTCCTTTAAAAATTAAAGGAAAGTTTTATAAAGAAGCCATGAGATCTGCTATGCTCTGTGGATCTGAATGTTGGCCTGTGAATCATAGACATGTGCAGAGAATGACTGTAGTAGAAATGAAAATGCAAAGGTGGATGTGTGGACACACACACATAGAGATCGGATCTAGAATGATGCAATTAGAAAGAAAGTTTGTGTAACTCCGATCGATGATAAGATGCGAGAAAACCGCTTAAGATGGTTTGGTCATTTGCAAAGAAGGTCGGTTGATGCACTAGTTAGGAGATGCGAGTATTGGGATGTTGAGTCGACTAAGAGAGGGCGAGGACGGCCCGAGAAATGTTGGAAAGAGACTATACGAAGGGATCTTAGTTTTTTTGGATATAAGTCCAAGATTGATCCAAGATAGATCTGAATGGAGGCGAAGAATCCATGTAACCGACCCTACTTAATTGTGGGAAAAGGCTTTGTTGTTGTTGTTGTATGTGCATGTGTACCCTACAATTCCTTGGGGTATTTTATTGTGCTTATAGTGGTGGTTGTATTTCATGATTTCTAGATGCTAGCACAATGTGGGGACATGGGAGTATACTCATTGGGTTGGGAATAAGTAGGGATGATCATTGGGTTGGGCCGGCCCGACCTAGCCCATGACCCCGACCGAGACCCGGTCGAATTTATATCATGTCGACTTAGGCCGAAAATTTGGCCTATTAAATAAATGGACCGGCTCGGGTTGACCTTTGCCAAACCCATTATCCCATCGACCCAACCCGATAAGGGCCCAATAAGATTATCCGTATAATAATCCTTACTTCCAAATTAAAATAGTGCAGTTCAGTATATTCTCATTAATCTTTACTACCGACATACACATAATTTTTTACTCGCTTCTCGTAGATAAACTCGTGGTTAAGCTTTTCTCATTATATTCATCGTGACATCACTTTTCTCACTATATGATGAGTATCACTTAACTTGTTGTTCCTCCTATGTGTATCTCGTAATAATACGCTCTTATTTGTAAATTATTAATTCTGAACCGATATTCATATACAAATATTCATTGTCTAGACATTCATCCCCGCTGGTCCATCATTAGCAAAGGTATCTTCAAACAATCACCCATTTTCCTTCTCTATGCTCCCATCCAAATTTTTTTAATGGACCAGCCCGACCTAAACCCAACACATATTAATCGGGCCAGGCTGGGCCATGGGACGAGCATGGGAAAAATTTCGGGCCTCGGCCCAACCCAATATTTTTATCGAGTCTCGGGTCTGGTCACCTTGGACCCGAAGGGTTTCGGCTTGATGCTCATCCATAGAAATACGTTAAGGAACAAAAATAAGCTTCAAAATAAAAAAAATAGATGAAAAGTGATCGACTGCTTTGTATCTTGTGATCAATCACCCTAGCCCTCTTTCTAGGTTTAATTGATCATGTACCGATATACTAGCATACAAGCAATCAAAGAGTTAAATAACTTTTAAAATTGTACCCCTACAAAATATTGCTGTTGCAAAAAATATTTGGACTCCCACCTCTTACCACAGTCTATTAAATTGTTCATTTCAAGTAGGATTCAACTATTTGATTATGTTTTTTTAAACAAAAAAGGACACAAACAACCCCTCCCTTCTGAGAGTAACCTGCCAGATTTGTACAGAACTTAAGCGATTAGAGGCCATGCTAAAAAATGTAAGAAAATAACGTTTTTATAGATTTCAACATATTTATCATAAACAGGTTTATGAGAAAAAATACAGCATTGAAATGGTTCATACGATGAAATGATAAAACTTATGAATTTATCATAGATTGGGATTTGGGGGCAGTGATGTTGGAGGACCTGCAATAGCACCCTTACACCCTTACCAACTAAGGCCTTCATGATAGTTGTTCGCTTAAGCCGCTTGTGGTGGTTGCCATGTCACCACATTCATGTGGTTTGGTGGCAGATTGGCATCTCGATCCAGCAGGTCAATCGTTGAGACGACATCTTCTAAGGCCAAATAAAAGGTACTACCTACCTTCCTCTCATTGGAGTTGTGGCATCAACAACAATCGAATTGGTGGTGGTTGTTGTGAGGAGAATACTGACATGGTAAATATGTTACCAAGTACTGCAAGACATATCGGCCATCCGTTCTCGTGAAACTGCTGATTTTACCTATATTAAAAGATGAGCGTTGGGTCATCATCGTATGTATGGATAGCAGGATAGGTATGAACAACATGTTCTACAATAGGCAGAGAGGCATGACCATTCAAAAAGCTAAGGAATTTGAAAGAGGAAACCCTGCTATCTACAGCAGGGAATCCGGACTGGTAACAGGTCGCCATCTAATGGCTCATGTAATTAACAGCTCGTGACAGCAGGAGATCTAGTTCCACAATTTCTCTCCTAAGCAGCTCGGGATTCTAAAGTAAACACGAAGTCAAGCGGCAAGATTGTGAGATTCTTGTGAATTCCCATGTGAGAAAAGGCAGAATAACAGAGCAGAAGTTTGCAAGTTGCAAGAACCCCTTGATAGATCCACCACAGCTTTCATCAGAAGATCAACTTCCCAGGGGTAACTTGCCCGCAGAGTTGCAACCAATAATTCAGACCCCACTGAAAACATCCATCATAATTAAAAAAGATACAAGACAGAAGCGACCCACTTTTCCCCCACTCACCGTAGAGCAGACAAAACCAACAGTAAGCGCTGTGAATAAAGTAAGGCCCTCCAGGGTAGATCTACGCATGTAGGTCAGGACCGAGACCCTAAATTATAATAATATTTTCTGAAGGTTTTGGAAGCTTAGATAATATTTACTTTGTAACCCTTGCACATTACAGAACATTAATATATGCATTAAAAGCTCTAGATGCAAATCAAACCAAGCCCAAGGAGAATCAACTTGCAACCAAGAAGGAAAAGAGAGCAAGGGTAGGACATCCAAAACTGAGTAAAGGATACATGCAAGGAAAATGGTTATCTATATCTTAGAATATAAGATCACTGACAGCTTCGCAGTATGGCACAATGTACAAAAAGAGCTAAAAAAAAGCACAGAAGCCATGCGCCATGCCAAAAGCAGATTCGAGACTGCAATGATATATTATTGTTTATACTGCACCCATAGCTGCAGGGAATAAGATGGCCTCTTAAGAAACATGGAACCATAGCCATAATTTAGTACTGTCCCTTAACATTAACAGCACATAATGAGTTGCATAAGTATAATAAGACGGGTAAGACATGACAGACGAGAACAGAATAGTTTTACAAAAAGATTCAGCCTACATCGACCCTTAGTTCAGATAGGGTTCATTTAATTTTACATATATAGATAGATTTTAGCATGGTCTTCATGAGTCTAAAGGATCATAACATACAGCAGTCCTTGCGCAAGACGAGCATGATCAAGGATCATAACATACAGTCGGTTCTTGCAGGCAACCTCCTGAAGAAGTTGAGAGGCACTGATGGAAGCCTTTGGCGGAAGCGTGGATGCCTCAGGGCATAGAGGCCTATGAGAAGTGCCACGACGCGGAATGGAGTCACGTAAAGCACAATGGCAGCAATAAAACAGAATGTTACGAACAACGCGGTAGCTCTAGGGTCTCTCCAATTCAGCAATGACTGCACTCTCTCGCCCTGCGTAGCAAGATCACCAACCACTGTCTGAATCCTTCCAGCTACACTCCTCAAGCGATCGTACCTCATTCTGACGATATCATTTGGGCGAGAAGTGGGAAATGTATCAAACTCTTCATCGAGCTCATCTGGGTGCACATTCTCAGCATAGGAAAGCCGAGTATCCATGTGAGGTGGGTGCCTGGGCCTCCATCTATAATACCATATGCCAATCAAGAATATGTACAGGAAAATGGTGGGAAGTATCAGCTCTGGATATAGAACCAATATTACAAAGAGGATGTGGATTAGAACAGTTGTTACGGGATTTCTCCAGTGGCAGATCTGATCGAACCACTTCACCACAGCAATCAGGCCACTGAAGACACCCATAATTCTAAAAAAGTTTGCTTTGCTTCTTCTCATGCTCCACATATGGGAATCAACGTCTAGCATATACTCCACGACTTCTTTCCTCAAAGGTGGCTCGGACCGCGTAAGTCTCATAGAGACAATCTGAATAGCCTGACGCCTCAAACTATCAAGTTGACCTACAGTCAATGGATGCAAGTAATGCATCTTCGGGAGCAGCGGCTGGCAATAGATGTGCATCAAATTCAACCGAGAGGAACTTGTGAACCGGAGCGCCAGCTGCAGCTCCCCCATCTTCTTCACTCCATTGGGATGCAACACAAGAAGTGGGTAAGAGTGTGTATACACCCTATCGCTTTCAAGTGTAGAGAGGCGAACTCGAATTTTACCAATTCTCGAATCCATGGTACCATTAGCCTTGTCACCTCCATGGAGATGGCAGTTATCGAAGACCCCAACTGTGAGGACAGTACACGGATCATAAACCTCCCAAGTGTACTGCTCATTCCATCTCGGAGTGAAGCTGTCGACAATGGTCCTGGTCCTGACCCACTTCTGGCCATATTTGGCAATGCAATACGCATCAGTCGTCCCACGGCCATCTCTGGTCTTCATAGGTAGCAATCCATGAGCAGTCAAAACTCCCAACTCTAGAACTCCGATGCTTGGCCTCCACAATAACTTCTCCGTAGGCCTGAGATCGCTGCTGTAATGTGTCGACTCATCAAGAACATGATACCCACCATCCAAGCAGATCCTCAGATGAATCTTGCTATAGAACTTTGTTTCTTTCTTCTTATCCCCTTCGACGACTACAACTGTTTTCTCAATATTATACCACCTGCTATTCACTGGCCTATAGTCCAACCTCCGGTCCACATACTGGAGGGGAATGGCAGTTTTGCCGAGGACCTCATCTTTGTTGGGTCCTACACGATCCTCGACACTCAGAATCAAGTGCTCCTCGAATGGCTCTGCAGCCACAAACATCAAATCCTCGTTCCACATTGGATTGATGCTCCGACTTTGCGAAATCCGAGTTCTCAATCCCTGATTCCCGAGCATAACCTTCACGTAAACTTCAGGAAACCTCCCCTTGTCACTGGGGTGCAGATCCTGCGCTTCAATTACATTGACCCTCACATACCAAAGCTTAGGTGAGAGATACACCTTCGATTTGGTGTTTCCAAGGCCATCACTGGGGACCGTAACAGCATCTGAATGCCAAGCCTCCGGAAAAGCCTCATCTGCCTGTGTGCCCATCCATATCGCCAGCATTATCTCCCCCTTAACTTTCTGCGCCTTACGATCCTCCAATCTATACCACTGTGGAGCCAGAGGACTATCGGGGGGAACACGCTTCGGCACCTCATGGAGATCGAACACAACCCACCCAACAAAATCATCCTTCCCTAGCTCCTTGTCCTTCACGACAACTTCCACAACAGTGGCTTGGATGCGGTCCTTCGAGAACGCAAAGACCTGGTTCCACTCGGGGTTGTTCTTCTTCTCGAAATGGGGTGTGGAGCCCTTGTAATTTCCCAGCGTAACCTCAACATAAGGGCTGCAGCTTCCAGTAACATCCTTCGTCTGGATATCCTTTGCCTTCACAACACGAACGTAGAGGTACTGCATTTGCTCCACGAGGTCATGGGTGGTGGTGAGTTTGTCACCAGCAGCACCTCCACCACCAAGATGAGGAGAGGTCTCCTTCACCTTGTAGTCATCTGGCGGCAGCGGTCGCATCATCTTTGATCTACTAGCTATATCATCCAAACCAAGAAGAACACACAAATATACCTTTCCAATTTAAAATCATGCACAAATGCAGCTAACATTTATAGAGCAAGAACTGGGAAAAAAATCAAAGACCAAATCTTTCACAATACCGAAAATGACCCAAATAAATATAGAGATCAAACTCGTCCAAATGCCCCAAAAAAGGGCTTCGATTCTCAGCTCACCACCCAAAATCCCGACAATTTTCGGAAGCCAAAGAAGCGTAACGCATGTCACTTTCTGAGATGCGCATGACCACCGACATAGGAATCGAATCGAATCCCCACGATCCTACAACGAAATACCAACAAAGATCGAAACTTTTGCCTACCAAAAGATTCTGGCAACAAGATCCATGAAAAAAAGATGGCAACGTTGCTCAAAACATCGATGTTCTGAGGATAAACAAAGTTAAAATGGCAGCGAAAACAAGAAGAGATCGAGCAGCATTGGCGCGAGAAGAGGGGGGGATGACGGACCTGAGGGGAGCGAAGGCTGGCACTTGGGGATACGGGAACGCCTTGCTTACTTCGCCATCAATGAGTTGCTGCGAGACAGAGAGAGAGAGGGAGAGGAGTGGAGTCGAGAGTGGTTGGGCAATGTCTCGGTGATGGGTAGGTGAATTGGAGACTTTGAGGGTAGGCCCTTTGTCCTTGTCAAAAAAATTTGGCATAAGGAGTGCCTTGTCGGTCTCTTTTTCTTTTCTTTTTCAAAAGAAAGGAGTAATTGTGAATCGATAATTTAGCATATGCACCTTCTCCTCCATCACACAACGTCCCCCCTCTTTCATCATAAGAGCATTATCGACATTCCCCACCATATTCTTATGTTCTTGTCCAGGTATAGCCATTGAATGTGTTGCAAACTTGCAACATGTCTTGTTATATTGGTGATGAAAGTGCAATAAATAAAGTGTTGGATCCTTATTCGAACTAAGCGCACGATTAACCTTCAACATGGTTGAGATTATCCGATGGCGGATGCCCTTGAAAAATTAGAGCATGTTGAGGTTCGATGTTAGGGGAAACCAGACAAGTCTAAGGGGCGAGGAAGAGATAATCGGTGAGTGTCGTTCTCATTCTATTAAGTCATTCAAACTAAGATAATTTCTGATAGAAGAGACATATAAATAAAAATATAAATGTGTTAAAAATATTTAAAAATATGAGTAAAATGAAATAATATTAATATATACAAGTTATAATTGAGAATATCAAAAAAGTCTTGGACTTTTTTATATCTACCTAGGTTTTGTACATCTATCAATTTATATTCATCTCTGGATAACATTAGTTAAATTCTTATGAAAATTAAATAAAGATACACAAACAAAAGATGTATAAAACTGTGCAAAAGAAATAAATAAGATAATACATATATATATAAGTATAATATGCTATATGAGCTAATGTAAATACCTATACATATTTGAATTTGACACACACATATAAATTGCTTTTACAACATTTTTCATGTAAGGAAAAAAGTAAGTTCTCTCGCTAAAAGACTAATTCTACATTGAGTACATGTAAAACATATATAATAAGTAGGGATATTATACTTGGAACATATTTTAATAGGTTGATCCGAATCCACTATTTCTGCTCTAGTTGATATTATTATTTCAATCTCAGTTAAGCATCACTTCTTAGGATTCTCGATCTAGTTAAAAGTCCTTTTAATCCCCAAATTTCGATTCTCGTGTAATTTAGAGCCATTTGAATGATTAAATCTTCACTGGAACACATAAGTCCATTGCATATCTAAAGCCCATTTTATAGTCTTTAATCATATATGTGCACTTGGTCACCCATGTAACTGCCCTGGCACATGGTACCCTTGTTAAATCATCGATGGATCTTGATCGTTTCCTTCAAGATCCCTTAATCTCCTATCTCATTCATTTTACAATTTGGATGACATATCTCGATGATAGGACACTCGATAGTGACTCATGGAATCCCTTGATAGGATGCTTCTCTCTGCCCAACCCATCTTTTTTTGAGAAGCTCTCCTTCTTCCTCCTTCTGCCTCCATTCAGTCTCTCACTATTACTTGGATCCTTGACCTATACCATGCTTATTAACTCATCAATCTCGACCTCCGAGAAGAGGTTTCTTCTGATGAATAACCATTCATCTACCTTTGTTCTTCTATTTTGTCTTTAAACCCCTATCGAGACACATGTAGATACAATTAAGTTATACAAATCAACGTTCTTTATTCATCTATAATTATTAAACAATTATATGTATTTAAATCTAAAATAAAAGAATAAATAAAAGGAAAGAAAAATAAATGAAGTATTGTAAGAACTGACCGACCCGAAACCCTGAGATCAAGTTAATATTGACTTGGTCGACAAGGAATAATCTACGGAGAAATAATGGTCAAATATTTTATATAGAAAACCCTAATTTTTGCTATGAAAATATATATTTCTTGATTTTATTCTTTATTCTATACACCTCAAATAACAAAATGATCTAAATGAAACTCGTACATATAAATACATAGAAAACTACAAATATAATTGTATATAAAAATAATGCATAGTGCAACTGGGACACATAAATGAAAAGGACGAACTTCACATATCAATTTCTTCTCTATATGAAATCAAAATTCATAAACTCACCTACATTATACTTAAAATTGAATTATCTATCTAATAAAGGTGGATTCATTAAAAATGAGGTTAATATACAAAAGCCATCTTTTTTGGGTCCCATTATACTATGTATCTGTATATTTTATTCATATTAATTACTCTTTACATTTTTTCCCATTATATTTTAAAATAATTTTAAATATTATTTAAAAATAGTAAAATATAAACATAAAATAAAATCATTATAAATACACTAAAATAATAATACAATAAATAGTATATTATACTTGTAATGTATATACATATACTTATTTAGGTATATAAATAAAAAATCAAAAGATTAAAAATAGGTATATATATAATTACCTAAAAATATATATAAAATATGCACATATGATAATAGTGAAGGACATGGAAGAATCCTTAAGCACATCACTGAAGCGTGATGATCGTATCATATACGATCGAGATCGACTGGTTGCACTAGTAGCTCGGTGCAACGGAATTTAAAATTTTTTAGTCGATGAAACCACATGATCCAAGAACACTTCTTGAATCATTTCATCTAATCACACAATAGATAAATGAATACCTCTTTTAGTGTGGTTGTGGTCGAGCCTCTAAGAGAAGAGACCTCATGTCCCAAGTCCGATCTGTCGGAGGAGACGCTTGCGAGCGTGGAGATGAGTCGCGTGCTTCTTGCAATCCAAGTTGTTGATCCAAGCAATGGATCTCCTGATCTCGTCCCACGAGATCGAATGTCTTCTTCACGAGCGAGATGCACCAAAGAGGATGGAGACCTAAGAGTCGTAGAAGCGGCAACATAATGGTGATGTAACGACGGAGGTGACCTTCTCTCTATGAGAGAGTGGATGACCACTCAAGGAGAAGGTTTGGCATGAGAAGGAAAGAGAGAGATAGAGAGTTGTCGTTGAAGTAGTCCGAAGAGCAAGGGGTGCATCTTCTTATATAGGTTTTTGGGAGTCCATGGATCTCAATCCATGGACAACACAAAATCAATGGATGAGAATGATTTGTGTTGATTTCAATGACCATGATTTTTTTTTGTAAAAACACAACAATAATTAATTTAATTTTTTAATATATATATTGATAAATCAATATAATTAATTTCGAACGTAAATCATTTAATCTTAGAGATAATGGAGGAGAGATTGCCTCATCCCTAAAAAAAAGGGGGGCACCAAGCCCCTTTAGGACAATGTGGCCATCCACCCTCTTGAATTGGAATGAGTCAATCTCATTCTAGTTCATGAGACTACATTATCTCATGAAATTTCCAATATTATCTCATAAAAATAATTCATAATTATCTTGTGAAGATTGTAATCATGCATTAGAATTATGTGAATCACATTCACAACCCAATACAAAATATAATTATATTTTCAATTAATCATCCAATGTGAATTCAATTCACATCAATAATAATCAACAAATATAAATCACAATTAGTCTCTTTCTAATATATTATAAATCACATTTATAATTTATATGAACAATTGGATCGTGATATCCACATTATTCATATCCATAATAATTAAATCACATTTAATTACATTGGATCATCATTCTCATGTATTAAAAAATATAATCAAATTCACATTATTTATGATAATTAAATAATATTTAATTATCCATTTCTCAATGCTTAGATACAATTCAACAGTGGAATTACTATTGATCTCTTTCAAGAATAATACGCTTTCTCCGCTGATACTTGGAGATAAGGACTGGGCGATTATATATTCCACGTATAGTGACTTGAATATTGAGATCACATCTCAAATCCAGATCTCAAGGATCTCTCATAGATGCTTGATTAAATCAAGGCTGTAAATCTAATCTTCTCATTGCATTTGAATCTTATTTAGATCAATGTCCAATACTTGGACTAAGATCAGATTACTTCTCAATTGAGAGGGGTCACTAAAATCCAGACTTGATTCAATAAATGTTATTGCGAATATCATTCCCTGATCTGAAATGAAGAATAACCAATTTGCATAATAGGTCCCTTAGTACAATTAGGGTTATGTACCATGGCCATCTTGATGATCATACAACTATTGATTCGGTTATTGAATCATAGATGCTGGTGCTTGGATGAATATCTAAAGAGTTAGATTGAAGACTCATCAAGCAACATCAAATGATTGTTGGGAGATGATCTCCATCCTGAGCAGGAGATGGAAATCCTTTCTCATTTAGGTTGATATCTGACCCACTCTTGATGCAGGTTCTCTGCATGGGAATAGAGATTCGAGTGTAAGATTAGTTAGGTCAAAGAGTTGACTTAACGAGATCGAGATAACCAAAGTCCTATGACGTATGCTGTCACGATATAGGCATGCGTCCTCTGACCGGAGACAGATGTGTTACTATATGTCTGAGTATGTACATTTGGCAGACCAATAGGTTGATGACCTAATCAAGGTCGATACACTGGCGCGTTGGTGTGCATACAAGGGCATACGAGTAATAGGATCTCTCAAAGGGATCATACAGGTTCGACTAGTGAATCGAAAGACATGAGCTCACTCATGAGATATTGGGAAGAATCAAATTCCGTGCACGGTCATCTCGCTTTGGAAGCTTGACTGAATTTGTAGGTTTGATATATACTTTTGGAAAGTATATGATCAACACCTGGGTATGATATATGCTTTTGGAAAGTATATGATAGATAACTGATGAATCCACGATTCATCATCTTAATATCTTAATCTTAGCAAAATCCATGAGTAAATTTCCAAATAAATGTCCATAAAATCAATAAATTAACAAAATAACTCTTGTAAATAAAACTCACTAATTACTGTATATAAGATTGTACAAAATAAATTAACAATAAAAAAAGCCGTAAAATCAAAGGAGTTTTATACTTGTAAATAGCCCAAAACTTCATGGATTTTTAATAATTTCATTTCAACTCCTTTTTGGCTAATTCTTTCTCTAACTTGTTCATAATAATGTATATAAAAATACAAAAATACAAAACAAATTTTACCTTAAATAAATGCTCCTAGATCCCAAAGAGAAAAAGTCGTAAAGTCCAACTTCCAAGCTAAATTCCCGCTCCGTATGAACTCCAAATTCACCAAACTCACTTTTAAAGTTCAAGTTAGAAAATTATCTATCCAACGGAAGTGGTTTCATTAAAATCGGAGCTCATTTGCAAAAGTTGGGTTTTGGGACCTAGATGTACATTGTACATTATGTATATATTCATTCTTTGTTCATTTTTTATTTTATCTTTCTTAATTACTAAAAATACAAAAAAAATCATACTTGTGTTGTATTTTAATTGTAGTATTTTATTGTATTTTTCCGTTGTAAATATCTCTTATTAAAAAGACAAAAAAAATTACATATTAGAAAAGTAAAAAAATGTGTACATGGTGTTTTGTATTCACTTGTAAATTCACCATTATTTTTCCTTCTTTATTTTGTTGTAATTAAAGTAGCCTACTTTATTTCATTTTATTTATTTAATTATTTTACATTCTCTACAATAACCACCATTCAACTCTCTTCCACCACCAACTTCCCATTCAACTCCACCATTTCTTAAACCTCCCATTCAACTCCATTAATAATCCAACTTCCCATTCAACTCCACCCACATAATAACTTCTCATTTCATCATCTATATATACATTCCATCCTCCTCAATTTGCCCTTGATCCATCTTTATGTGAGGAGAGCCTAGTTCCCTGAGTTGAATCGGTGACAGCGACGCAACCGCGGTCGAGCGACGACGGCCCTCTCTCCGGTGTGATCCGTTGGTTTTTTTGGCCAACATCGCAGCCGCAACCGCGCGCTGCTCGAGCTCATCGCACGCCGGCGATTCGAGCGAAGACCGTGCTCTCACGAGCACTTCATAGGCGCCCGCGTCCATCGTAGGTATTTTTTTGTTTTCATCTTGTCATCATTTGTACCTTTGCAATTTTTTTTAACATATCACGTTACCACATATTTAGTTCCACATCATCCACTTCATCACCATCATCATAGTATTTTTTTTTCACATTATTTACCTCCAGTTTTAACAAAATAAAAAAAATAAAAAAATTTAAAACAAAAAAAAATCCCTTTTTATTACAGCAGAAAATTAAAAAATAAAAAATAAAAAAAAACAAAAAAAAAACGCAGCAGCGGTGGGGAGTTCCCACCGCCGCCGCCCCTCACTCAACGGCAGCCCAGCCGCCACGCAGGTGGCCGCCATCTCCAGCCGGCCGCGGCTCTTCGCCGCCCTTCGCCTCCCTCCGCGGCAGCCGCCGCGCCACCACCTTGCAGCGGCGCCGCCCCCCCACATCTCGCCATCTTCCAGTCGCCCCCCTCTTTGCCGCACAGCACCCGCCGGCCCCTCCAAGGTCTTCTCCGCCACCACGCCGCCCTCCTCTGCCTCCAGCGGCGCCACCGCCAAAGCCTCCTCCGCCACGCCGCGCGTGGGCGGCGCCGCCCGCGCCCAGGTGTTGGGTTCCATCACCGTGCACCAAAGGAGGAAGAAGGTCCATTCTTTTTCATTTTTTTTATATGTAAAAATTACGTTAGTTTCTTTTCATGTTTATAATATTGCATATCAGTCCTTGTTCCTAACTTGCACTGTAAGTTTGTTTTCTGAATTTGCAAGGATACTCCTGTGTTCGTAATTAAGTTTGGACCTCATTTGTGCATCTTTTTATTCAATGAAAAATGGTTTTATGTTGAGCAACTAATTCTCTAACTTTTACATATTTATTTGTATTTTTATGCTAGTTGGGTAATTAATTAAAAATGATTAACTGAAATTTTGCATAGTTTACCCATTCCGTGCTCCTAAATTAATATCTCACAAACAGTTGCTCTTAAAATTCCACAAAAATTATATGTGATGCCTTGATATGTGATGTAATTACTGTCCAAATTTCAACCAAAATGGAGATGTCTTGTGCTTGAAATAATTCATAGAGTAAAATTAGTATTTGATTTTTAATTAAATCCACATACATTCTTTTCATGAAATTTCAAGTCTCCTGGATTAATCATCTAAATATCTATTTGAGATAATTTGATCTCTGACTAATTTGATAACGTGGATTTATTAAGAATTATTTACTCACTGTCACTCTGTTTCCACTAAAAAATACATAAAAAATTCATATTTTGTCAAAAAATTCCAAAAAAATTACTGTAGCTTCCTTGCATCATGTTTTCATTCCAGTAATTTTTTCATGATTTTTGCTTTTTGTTTGTGTGATAAATTGCAAAAAGACCCTTAAAAAGTGTGCATTTTTCATTGTTGCATTTTAAGTCCTAAAATTCTAAAAAAATGTGTTTTGTTTTCATCACTGGATTAGGATCCTAGGAAAAATATAACTTTGCTAAATTGGACTTATTTTCTATTCAAATTAATTTGGCCTTGTTGTATGTTTTCTTAGTGTCTTGATTCACCCGCATTTGCATTTGTTTTGATTTTTGCATAAAAAAATCTAAAAAAATACGCATTGGATATCTAGATCTCAAATTTGTAAATTAAACCCAAGTTGTTCCTTTGCCTCCCTGAGTTCGACCCCGGACTTGCCCGGGATATAAATTAAGCCGAGACACTCTTCACGGAGATCTCTCGGTTCTGACCGAATCGCTAAGTACACGTATTACAACGTGACCGAATTAAAAAAACGTATCTAGCGACTCGTCAGATGGCGCCGTTGCCGGGGAGGCAAACGACTTAGGGATTAATTTAAGAATTTAGATTTAGATTTTCATTTACTCGGGTAGTCTGACCCCCGAGCCACTTGTATTTATTCCATCTTTTTTGCAATTATCTTTTCTTCTCATTTTTTGTATATATTTTATTTTTGAACTCTCTAACATAAATCTTATTTTTCTTGCGAGGGCCCGGTGGACTTGGAGTGCATCGGAGGTCGACGGACGCGACGCGTGTCGACTGCTGAAGAGCGAGGAAAAGCAATTTATTTTTGAGAGAAATTTTGTAAATTTTTGTAATTATTTAGCTTGCTCTTTATAGCGGCTCTTGTTTGAGAGCTCGCGTTTGTATCCGGACTGGACTTTGGACCCGCTCGTGGTCGTGTGGTTGATTGACGTAGAATAGGACTTGCACTCGCGGCTCTTAGAGCATTTTATTAGAATATCTTTATTGCTTGTGCTCGTAACTTTTAGGACCACACATCACATTTAACGAGACGTACTTAGACCGTTGGGCTATTAGTCAAATTTAACTTGTTCATCACTCGCTAATAGAACTGCTTGTCTAGGAACGGTTTCTCGTTTGCATTCATATTAGTATAAAATTTCAATTCTGCCTTGCATCCCGCATGTAGAGCGCGAGGATCACTGTAAGTCTTCTGAACTGGGCATGCATCATTGATTTCATTATTTGCATCGGTTTTTCTCGACTCCCTCCCCTTGGTTTTTGAAACTTAGGTTAAAAGGAAATCGGGACTGATCGTTAGGCGTGCTTTGTTTGGTGGACTAATCAAGTGATAACCAAACCTAAAATCGGGACTGCTAATCAGAGTTGACAAAAAAAAACTGACTAAAACTAACATTTGTTTTGGGAGAGTAAAACCCTCATTGTATGCTTGGCTAATTGTGATTGTTGAGAGGTGAGGACGCATCCCTAGGATAGTGCCCAAAACCTACTTTTGAGCCTTGCGTAATTGGATTGATATCTTGATTTATCACCTAATTAAAACTGAAAAGATAAACGGTCGGACTTTTGCGACCATCACTGTGTTGAGTAGGTGAACTCAGGGTTTGATCTTGTGTTTGTTTGTTTTGTGTGTTATTCGGTGCACTTGCACGCTTTCTTCCTCGATCCGCTTCATTCTCCCATCTCCCTTCCAAGATGTCAGAATTTTGGTCATCATATCCAAGTCATCCTTCTTCGACCATATTCCGATCATCTCCCACCACTTATTCCTCTTCATACCCACACCCCAACCGCGAAGTCAGAACTCTGACTGACTTCTCCACTTCTTCGTCCTTCTCACCTACCCCACATTCTTGCACCCCTGACCCACAACCACCTTGGATTGATTCACTATATTCTCGTCCGCTTGCTGGAATCAAGGAACAAATCAAAGAGCAAGCGACTGCTGAGATGAATGATTGGCATAATCAGTTGACCCCACATACCTCACTTTCACCTCGAGTTGGGACAGAACAACAATTTCCATATATACATCCCGACTTAACCTTAGGGTACAACATGGTCGACCAGACAAACCGAATGGAGAGGCCTGCACCGTATGATCTTCCTGACTTGATTGACCTGAGTGATAGAGACCACATTGACCAACCTTCATATCACCCATTCGGAGAGCCGATATATAGAGGGGATTGGACTCATGAGACCGATCTACAGACCCCCTGTCTACTGACTCCACCTTATGAGGCTCCGACCAACATCTGCCATACAGATGGGTCATACTCAACCCAGCATTACACGCCTGAGTCAAGATGTGTTGAGTATAAGATCCCAAGTTCTCAGCAGTATCCTCCAATTGTGCCGACTTATCTCATGAGGTGTCATGAGAACTTATTGGAGGATGACATCTATAGACCGATCAAGAGTCCAGGTAGAAATGTGGATCGTGGATTTCGCGGATTGAATCTTGAAAACCTGGAAGACACCGGATTGACCACTTGTCATGTAGCTGGAGTCCCTTCTACCTCCCTCTTCTACTAACCACTTTACCTCCAAATCAGAGTCTGTACATTCTCCTAGTCCTCCTTCACCTACCAAAAATACCATAAAAATTGAAAAAGGAAAAGATCTAAAAAAATTGGATCCTGCGGTTAGGGAAGCATTGGATAGAAAGTTGATTTTTGAGCTTCCCTTAATAATGGCCATTGAGCACTTTCCCGACCTTAAAAGATTTGTGAGAAGTAAATTGATGCCTAAAAGGTCGGACAATAAGAGAACAAGGACTGAGATACATATAGTGTCTATGGCCACATCTTTGATGATAGGGAGAAAAACCAAGAGCCGCAGAGTAAAGCGGTTACCTAGATTTGATTGTGAAATCAAAGATACCACATTCACCCATGCAAGAATCGATGATGACTTACCGATTAATATCCTCCCGACCTCCGTGTTTGCCAAGCTCAAATTCGGATCTGCCAAGAAGTCAAGAGAGATCATTCAGTTGGCAGATCGGACCATTAAACGGTCGAGAGGAACAATTTCAGTCATCGTCACTTTTCAAGGTGCTCTACTGGAGATAGAATTCACGATCATTGACATTGAGCACCGAGGAGAGTTCACCCAGTCTCCGATCATTCTTGGGAAGCCGTTCTTAGCCTTGGCTAAGGCAACTATAGATTGTGAGACTCGGGAGATCGATTTCTCTGCATTGGGAGCACTCCGACCTCACCCGATCTTTGAGGACACACGATATTCCAAGGTAACCCGTAAAGTTGCAGACAGTCGCGACCTTCGAGAGACAGTTGAGTCCCATCTCTCTACTACACCTGAGATACCGACTGTCCAGACAACCATTGGTTTAGACACTTCCTACAACCACACACCACCTACTGCTTGCACCACCACCACGACAGCTTCTAGAGAGGACTCAAGAGCAGAAGCTATCAGTGAGTCGGACATGACCTTTGTGGATTGCCTTGATCATTTCGATGATCCGACACAAGAACACAACAATGTCAAGCCAACTGAGAACACTGTGCCTTATCAGAGACGTGTGCTGACCTTGCAGGAGTATTACAATGCATATGGTGACTCATCTGATGATGAACCTCTGGTCAGAACCTCACACACACCACATCCAGGACATACATCAAAGGAGACAACTGGGACCAAATTGACCAATCTTGATAAATCGGTTGCTCCATCCTCTAGTCGGTCATCTAGTAAGAAGAAGACGAGTGTTGATTCCTTGAGGTGTTCCCCCGAACTCCTTAAGACGTATCAATCTCCTCTTCCTCTTGATGCTTCAGGTTATAGAAAACCGACTAAGAAGGTTACCTTCGATGTTTCAGAGAAGGAACTTTCTGAGGGGTCCTCATCAGGTCCGGATGAGGTGATCTATATGAGTGAGCTCAGTTCGGCTGTTCTGAAGCCATACATGAGCAAGCAGCCGTGTGTCGACCCCCGTTGGACGTTCCCCACACCTCACTATTATTCTTCGGAGGACGATTCTGACAGCGACACATGTGTATACTTCCCACCCCATCGCTCCAGCAAGAAGGTCCGTCACAAACCTTCTTGATCCTTGTATATTCTTCCTCCTCCTTGTACATATCTTCCTTCCTTTATTCACCTCCTTCCCTCATGATTCGCATCACTCGCCCCAGTTCCGTATCGTTTTCATTTTGTGGCTATACTTAGGATGACTAGATCCTAAGTATAGGGGGGTGAGTGACCCGATTTGCTCCTTCTCTTCTTTTTATTTTCTTTTTGTATATTCTTTCCCATTCCCATCGGTCTTCCATTCTTGTGTTCTTTCCAATACTTAGGCTGACCAAAGCCTAAGTATAGGGGGGACCGATGCCCGCCATGTGTATTTACTTATCATTTCTCCTCTTGACCTCGTCCGTCCCATTTTTTCTCTTCTTCTACACTTAGGCTGTCCAGAGCCTAAGTATAGGGGGGGCGGATCGACTTCTATACTTTCTATTATTTTAGCTTTCCTACGCTTAGTACGAGCTATGTCTTTTTGTCACCTAGTGCCATGAGGACATAGCACAAGCTAAGTATAGGGGGGCGTGTATATATTACATATATACTTTACCCATACCTCGTACTTTCACGTATGTTTTGTATATATTATACAATAATTATGGGGTGGGTACACAAAAAAAAGTAAAAAAAAATTCCTAAAAAAAAACAACTCTTTTTCTTTATTTGCTTAAAAAAAACTTTTCAAAAAAAAACCTTTTCTAAAACTTAAAAAAAAACAACAAAAAAAACAAACAACAAAATTCATAAAAAAAAAACAAAAACTAAAAAAAAAACTAACTAACTAATAAGTTGGTTTAATCCCTGACACAATTCACTTTCACACAAGACTAGTGATGTTCAAGAACACTTGGTTTATGAGGTCTTGAGATCTTGAGTTAACCAGCCTTAGTCATTAGGGTCCTTGACTTAATTATTCACATTTCCCTAGTTTGAAAGATTTGTGTGCTATATTGCATGCTTAGTCTCTACCTTAAGAATATGATCAGCACCTCACATACACGACTGCAGTTATGATGAGATGAGTTGAAATTTCACTTGAGGAACTGGGATGAGGGATTTGAGTTTGGACTTGATTTGATGATGCTCGAGGATGGGATAAAATCAATGAAGGCTTCATCTTCATGAAACCTGAGTGTCAGCATCTTTAGCCAGTATGAGAACATGGTTCTTGTACTATCTCTTGATATTTACCTATGTGCCAGGGTGTGATAAAATAAAAAAAATGTTGATCAGTGTGCGCCAACTCTTGGTAAAAGCAGTGGAGCTAGCCAAAAATACTACCAAGCAATGAAATGTCAAAGAAAAGCTCTCATTCCACAAAGTCAATTATCAAAAGAGCTTCCACCAAAGGCGAGCGCTCCCAACCATTTCAAAGTGTCCACTTGGACCACCGCTATTAGGACCAGGAGTCGGGCTTGCACCAAAAAAGGGCTCTGCATCGTAAATGCTACAAGTCTGGGTGTTGAAGGTACGATAGGTACTCAAAAAAGGCACACCCCGGTGTACTCCCAGGAAAACAAGTGCAGACGGCTCCAACTTCTCTTGACGGACGCACTGATCAACACCAAAAAAAAAATGTGTTGCGTAATAAGGCACTTGAGAGGATCCTTGTTCCAATGAGAGGGAGAGAAGAAATGACACAATCCTATGCCCTCCATCAACTGGCCTTCCATCTACACTTTAAAGTCTGACAACTAAAGAGACGGTGGATTGGATGCAAGAAATGATTCATTCCCTAGTGTTGAGGATCGGGTCCATAGGAGAGTCTCTTGGACTGGAACCTTAAGTGACGTTGTGACTCTACTCTTGTAACTGCAGTCAACACTTAAAGTCATATCCCTTATACATACGTATACAAAGAGAGTCTGATGATTAGGGGAATTGGGTACCTTTTGACTAGAGCTTGGTTCAGCTTAGAATTTTAGGATCTCTAAAACCGAGAGTTCTTGAACGGATCAAGTCTTGTATTCACATGCACAGTCAGGGGTTAACCCAACTTATTCATTCTTTATTTGCTCGAGGACTAGCAAAGTTTAAGTATAGGGGGGTGATGAATCCACGATTCATCATCTTAATATCTTAATCTTAGCAAAATCCATGAGTAAATTTCCAAATAAATGTCCATAAAATCAATAAATTAACAAAATAACTCTTGTAAATAAAACTCACTAATTACTGTATATAAGATTGTACAAAATAAATTAACAATAAAAAAAGCCGTAAAATCAAAGGAGTTTTATACTTGTAAATAGCCCAAAACTTCATGGATTTTTAATAATTTCATTTCAATTCCTTTTTGGCTAATTCTTTCTCTAACTTGTTCATAATAATGTATATAAAAATACAAAAATACAAAACAAATTTTACCTTAAATAAATGCTCCTAGATCCCAAAGAGAAAAAGCCGTAAAGTCCAACTTCCAAGCTAAATTCCCGCTCCGTATGAACTCCAAATTCACCAAACTCACTTTTAAAGTTCAAGTTAGAAAATTATCTATCCAACGGAAGTGGTTTCATTAAAATCGGAGCTCATTTGCAAAAGTTGGGTTTTGGGACCTAGATGTACATTGTACATTATGTATATATTCATTCTTTGTTCATTTTTTATTTTATCTTTCTTAATTACTAAAAATACAAAAAAATCATACTTGTTTTGTATTTTAATTGTAGTATTTTATTGTATTTTTCCATTGTAAATATCTCTTATTAAAAAGACAAAAAAAATTACATATTAGAAAAGTAAAAAAATGTGTACATGGTGTTTTGTATTCACTTGTAAATTCACCATTATTTTTCCTTCTTTATTTTGTTGTAATTAAAGTAGCCTACTTTATTTCATTTTATTTATTTAATTATTTTACATTCTCTACAATAACCACCATTCAACTCTCTTCCACCACCAACTTCCCATTCAACTCCACCATTTCTTAAACCTCCCATTCAACTCCATTAATAATCCAACTTCCCATTCAACTCCACCCACATAATAACTTCTCATTTCATCATCTATATATACATTCCATCCTCCTCAATTTGCCCTTGATCCATCTTTATGTGAGGAGAGCCTAGTTCCCTGAGTTGAATCGGTGACAGCGACGCAACCGCGGTCGAGCGACGACGGCCCTCTCTCCGGTGTGATCCGTTGGTTTTTTTGGCCAACATCGCAGCCGCAACCGCGCGCTGCTCGAGCTCATCGCACGCCGGCGATTCGAGCGAAGACCGTGCTCTCACGAGCACTTCATAGGCGCCCGCGTCCATCGTAGGTATTTTTTTGTTTTCATCTTGTCATCATTTGTACCTTTGCAATTTTTTTTAACATATCACGTTACCACATATTTAGTTCCACATCATCCACTTCATCACCATCATCATAGTATTTTTTTTCACATTATTTACCTCCAGTTTTAACAAAATAAAAAAATTTAAAACAAATTTAAAACAAAAAAAATCCCTTTTTATTACAGCAGAAAATTAAAAAATAAAAAATAAAAAAAACAAAAAAAAAACGCAGCAGCGGTGGGGAGTTCCCGCCGCCGCCGCCCCTCACTCAACGGCAGCCCAGCCGCCACGCAGGTGGCCGCCATCTCCAGCCGGCCGCGGCTCTTCGCCGCCCTTCGCCTCCCTCCGCGGCAGCCGCCGCGCCACCACCTTGCAGCGGCGCCGCCGCCCCACATCTCGCCATCTTCCAGTCGCCCCCCTCTTTGCCGCACAGCACCCGCCGGCCCCTCCAAGGTCTTCTCCGCCACCACGCCGCCCTCCTCTGCCTCCAGCGGCGCCACCGCCAAAGCCTCCTCCGCCACGCCGCGCGTGGGCGGCGCCGCCCGCGCCCAGGTGTTGGGTTCCATCACCGTGCACCAAAGGAGGAAGAAGGTCCATTCTTTTTCATTTTTTTATATGTAAAAATTACGTTAGTTTCTTTTCATGTTTATAATATTGCATATCAGTCCTTGTTCCTAACTTGCACTGTAAGTTTGTTTTCTGAATTTGCAAGGATACTCCTGTGTTCGTAATTAAGTTTGGACCTCATTTGTGCATCTTTTTATTCAATGAAAAATGGTTTTATGTTGAGCAACTAATTCTCTAACTTTTACATATTTATTTGTATTTTTATGCTAGTTGGGTAATTAATTAAAAATGATTAACTGAAATTTTGCATAGTTTACCCATTCCGTGCTCCTAAATTAATATCTCACAAACAGTTGCTCTTAAAATTCCACAAAAATTATATGTGATGCCTTGATATGTGATGTAATTACTGTCCAAATTTCAACCAAAATGGAGATGTCTTGTGCTTGAAATAATTCATAGAGTAAAATTAGTATTTGATTTTTAATTAAATCCACATACATTATTTTCACGAAATTTCAAGTCTCCTGGATTAATCATCTAAATATCTATTTGAGATAATTTGATCTCTGACTAATTTGATAACGTGGATTTATTAAGAATTATTTACTCACTGTCACTCTGTTTCCACTAAAAAATACATAAAAAATTCATATTTTGTCAAAAAATTCCAAAAAAATTACTGTAGCTTCCTTGCATCATGTTTTCATTCCAGTAATTTTTTCATGATTTTTGCTTTTTGTTTGTGTGATAAATTGCAAAAAGACCCTTAAAAAGTGTGCATTTTTCATTGTTGCATTTTAAGTCCTAAAATTCTAAAAAAATGTGTTTTGTGTTCATCACTGGATTAGGATCCTAGGAAAAATATAACTTTGCTAAATTGGACTTATTTTCTATTCAAATTAATTTGGCCTTGTTGTATGTTTTCTTAGTGTTTTGATTCACCCGCATTTGCATTTGTTTTGATTTTTGCATAAAAAAAATCTAAAAAAATACGCATTGGATATCTAGATCTCAAATTTGTAAATTAAACCCAAGTTGTTCCTTTGCCTCCCTGAGTTCGACCCCGGACTTGCCCGGGATATAAATTAAGCCGAGACACTCTTCACAGAGATCTTCTCTCGGTTCTGACCGAATCGCTAAGTACACGTATTACAACGTGACCGAATTAAAAAAACGTATCTAGCGACTCGTCAGATGGCGCCGTTGCCGGGGAGGCAAACGACTTAGGGATTAATTTAAGAATTTAGATTTAGATTTTCATTTACTCGGGTAGTCTGACCCCCGAGCCACTTGTATTTATTCCATCTTTTTTGCAATTATCTTTTCTTCTCATTTTTTGTATATATTTTATTTTTGAACTCTCTAACATAAATCTTATTTTTCTTGCGAGGGCCCGGTGGACTTGGAGTGCATCGGAGGTCGACGGACGCGACGCGTGTCGACTGCTGAAGAGCGAGGAAAAGCAATTTATTTTTGAGAGAAATTTTGTAAATTTTTGTAATTATTTAGCTTGCTCTTTATAGCGGCTCTTGTTTGAGAGCTCGCGTTTGTATCCGGACTGGACTTTGGACCCGCTCGTGGTCGTGTGGTTGATTGACGTAGAATAGGACTTGCACTCGCGGCTCTTAGAGCATTTTATTAGAATATCTTTATTGCTTGTGCTCGTAACTTTTAGGACCACACATCACATTTAACGAGACGCACTTAGACCGTTGGGCTATTAGTCAAATTTAACTTGTTCATCACTCGCTAATAGAACTGCTTGTCTAGGAACGGTTTCTCGTTTGCATTCATATTAGTATAAAATTTCAATTCTGCCTTGCATCCCGCATGTAGAGCGCGAGGATCACTGTAAGTCTTCTGAACTGGGCATGCATCATTGATTTCATTATTTGCATCGGTTTTTCTCGACTCCCTCCCCTTGGTTTTTGAAACTTAGGTTAAAAGGAAATCGGGACTGATCGTTAGGCGTGCTTTGTTTGGTGGACTAATCAAGTGATAACCAAACCTAAAATCGGGACTGCTAATCAGAGTTGACAAAAAAAAACTGACTAAAACTAACATTTGTTTTGGGAGAGTAAAACCCTCATTGTATGCTTGGCTAATTGTGATTGTTGAGAGGTGAGGACGCATCCCTAGGATAGTGCCCAAAACCTACTTTTGAGCCTTGCGTAATTGGATTGATATCTTGATTTATCACCTAATTAAAACTGAAAAGATAAACGGTCGGACTTTTGCGACCATCACTGTGTTGAGTAGGTGAACTCAGGGTTTGCTCTTGTGTTTGTTTGTTTTGTGTGTTATTCGGTGCACTTGCACGCTTTCTTCCTCGATCCGCTTCATTCTCCCATCTCCCTTCCAAGATGTCAGAATTTTGGTCATCATATCCAAGTCATCCTTCTTCGACCATATTCCGATCATCTCCCACCACTTATTCCTCTTCATACCCACACCCCAACCGCGAAGTCAGAACTCTGACTGACTTCTCCACTTCTTCTTCCTTCTCACCTACCCCACATTCTTGCACCCCTGACCCACAACCACCTTGGATTGATTCACTATATTCTCGTCCGCTTGCTGGAATCAAGGAACAAATCAAAGAGCAAGCGACTGCTGAGATGAATGATTGGCATAATCAGTTGACCCCACATACCTCACTTTCACCTCGAGTTGGGACAGAACAACAATTTCCATATATACATCCCGACTTAACCTTAGGGTACAACATGGTCGACCAGACAAACCGAATGGAGAGGCCTGCACCGTATGATCTTCCTGACTTGATTGACCTGAGTGATAGAGACCACATTGACCAACCTTCATATCACCCATTCGGAGAGCCGATATATAGAGGGGATTGGACTCATGAGACCGATCTACAGACCCCCTGTACATGTATTGGGAATACCTGAGGGTGATGTGATCATAAACGGTTGTATAACCATGATGCTTCCATTCCTAGGGAGTGATGAAACGGGTCTGGATTTTAGTGACTACTCATAGCAGAGAAGTAATCTAATCTTGGTCCAAGTGTTGGACAGTGATCTGAATGTGATTCAGATGCAATGAGAAGATTGGATCTACGGCCTTGATTTAATCAAGCATCTATGGGAGGTCCCCGAGATTTGGATTTGAGATATGATCTCAATATCCAAGTCACTACACGTGTAACAATACAAACGCCCTGTCCTTATCTCCAAGTATTCGCGGAGAAAGCGTATTATCCTTGAAAGAGTTCAGGATAATTTCATTGTTGAAATAAGTATCCGAGCATTAAGAAATGGATAATTAAATGTGATTTAATTGTCATAAATAATATGAATTTGATTCATATTATAAAGATAGTTATCTTACATAATTAAATGTGATTTGATTATCAAATATGAGAATATTATGAATGTGATTCATATAATTTGGGCACATGAGAATAGAGATCCAAGATGATTAAATGTGAATTAAATATCATGGATATGAATAATGTGGATAGCATTATCCATATTAATCACATATATTACCAACAATAAATCTTAGCTAATAAAAGAAACACAAATCAATGAGAGCCATTGGATTTGTATTGCCCATGGATTGAGATCCATGGATCCCAAAATATTATAAATAGAAGGGCACCCCTTGCTCTTCACATGCTAATGAGAACATAAGTCTCTCTCTCTCTCTCCCTCTCTCTCTTTCTCTCTATATGCCTACCCTCTCTCTCTCTCATATGGCCGTCCACCATGGATGCCCTAGAGAGAGTCTCCATCGCTACAACGTCGTCTTTATGATGCCGGACTGTTTTCTCGTGGATCTCCGTCTCCTTCAGCGTGCCTCGCTCGTGAAGAAGATGTCGGATCTCGTGTGTCAAGATCATGAGATCCGTCATTCGATCATCAACATAGATTGCGAGAAGCATGTGTTTCATCAATACGCTCGCAAGTGTCTCCTCCGTCGGACCGGACTTGAGACAGGAGGTCTCTTCGTTTACAGACTCGATCGCAACCACGCTTTAAGAGATAACCCTAATACTTATTTGTGGTTTAGATGAAACGATCCGAGAAGGTTATTGTATCATGTGGTTTCTTCGCATGAATTTTTTTTAATTTCTGCTGCCTAGAGCAACTAGTGCGACTAGTCGCTCTCGATCGCATACGATACGATCCTCATGCTTCCATGATGCGCTTAAGGATCTTACCATATCCTTCAAGTGGTATCAGAGCCTTAGGTTGAAGGTTTCAGATACGATCCGTAAACCTAAGCCGACTTGGGTTCGTTAGGGTTTGCGAAAGTTTTACCGCATTTCATTTTCGCATCTCCGTTTAGTGATTATTTTCGGTCCTGTTTAAATTATTTAAACACGAAAATAAAACTTGGATTTTGTTCCCCATTAAATAAGGAAATCGTAGGATCTGAGTTTGTATGATTTCAAATTCGTTTGCTCAAGTTATTGTTATTTTAGTGAACATGTATCCACAGTTTCAGGAACTGCAAATCTTAACGTAACTAAAGAGTTAATTGCAGATTTTAAATGCTTTGAAATGCATACAAATCACTTAGATTCTGTTGTAAATCAAATTAGAAAACTTTAGAAACTTACTTTGCTTAATTCGGATTTAAATTAACTGAGATATGCTAATTTTAGTAAGTGAGGGTCACTGCTGGAAATTACTTTCCTAATCAAGAACCTTGTGATTGTCATTTAATTAATTAGTAAAATTAAATAGTTTAATTTCATGGAATAATTATAGATAAATATTTGTGAAATATTTGATGATAATCATTTCCTTAAATGACATTACCTTAATCAATAATTGATTAGATATGATCTAGATCACAATTGGTTACACGATCCACTTTCCAACAAACATGTTGCTTGAATAGGATTTGGGATTTGTTTAGCAAATCTCATTATAATGTTAATCAAAAATATTTTGATTATTATTATATATGGTATAATTTCAGTTGAAAAACCGATTATCATCTCAAGTATACAATGATCAATTTGGCATTATCTTTTCCCGAGGTGGATATGATGTCTAGTCGGGGAGCGTTGGGGTAGCAAGTTGCACCGTGTACGGTTTGTCCCACTCCAATGGCCATGACAACGGGTAGGGACTTGATAATGCAAGAGAGATCACAGTGTATTTTTGTAATTATTAAAATTCAGAATAATACGTATTTGAGATAATACCATAACTCAAGTAACAATAAAGATTGTTTGTTGGATATTAATTGGATCATTAATTTAATATGATTAGATTAGTTGGAATCCAATTAAAATTAAAACACTCTATTATGAATAGAGATGTTATATCCCTTAGAACATTTAATCATAATGAATATTTTTCATGATGATTAATTAGTATTTGAATATGATATGGAGGATCACATAAGTGACATCCATGGTCTCCCGTCAAGGCGGAGGGTTCCGTCGCCAGGGATTGTATGTAGGAGACGCCTGTCCGAAGTGACAACTCCTGTATGCAAGTGCATCTGGATCGGGCTCTTCGCTTCTCAAAAGAGTAAGGACGCATGCGTAGTGACTCCAATATCGGGTCCTCATATTATTGGGGCTATATTGGATTGCGCATAGGGAGTTGTATTCATGTTGACGATTGGTTCAATTAATGGCGGGTCAACATCACCTTAGGGGAGGTTGGCCCGGGTGTTAAAGTTCGAATTGGGAGATGCAAGTTGGACTTTTAAGGCGGAATGTGTTCCCACTTCTTTTTATCCGAGTTACAGGTTCTCATATTATTGGGATGTAACAAAGTTAGAAAGGAGATCCCATATCTTGTTGAGATATAATGGTAAGTATATCTCTTACATTGAAAGTGATTAAGGGAATGAACTTTCAGTGTTGACAAGACAAGACAACTTTGATATAAAAATTCCTAAATCAAAGTAAAATGTGTATATATATATATATTTATATATAGTAAAATGGGGCTGCCCCCAGGGAGTAGCCAACTTGGCTACTCCCACCCCTATTTTTCCCTCATTTTTTTATTTTTTTGGAAAATAAAAATTTGTATATTCATCATTATATCCCTCCCATATTCTATTAAAATTTCGTCAGAAACAGAGACTCCTAAGCCCTCCATCCAGACGTTATTTTTGTAACGGTCGCAGGATTTTTTAAATCGACCATGTTTGGATGGAGGCCGTAGGAGTCTATGTTTCTGATGAAATTTATATAGAATGTGAGAGGGATATAATGATGAATATACAAATTTTTATTTTCCAAAAAAATAAAAAAATGAGGGAAAAATAGGGGTGGGAGTAGCCAAGTTGGCTACTCCCTGGGGGCAGCCCCATTTACCTCATATATATTTATATATATTTATGCAAATGTCTTATTTCAGATAACCCTTCATTAATCCCACTCAATAATATACTCAATAATAACCAGTAAAATACCATGGATTGGATCCATGATCAAGATATTGTACTTGCAGTTGAACACATAATGTATATGGTTGCAATGTGCAAGTTTCCTCGTAATAACGAGGAATGACAATTATAATAGACAATAGGACTTCAACCCTAGGGTTTGTATGTCTCTATAGTCCTGGTCTCTCATCGAATGTACTTTGGAAGTGACATATCGATGATGATCGTAATTGTCAAATAATCCTTATAAAATTCTAAGAAGATGTTTTGTCATACATATGTGCTCTCGACATTTAATCATGAATGACGTGGTTCTCTGCATCATGCAGAATGGTGCCTCTATAAAAGATGATGCATTCAAATTGTTTGAGTACCTACCTGAACTAATGTTACTGTCTATACTCTGGTCATTCATGATGCTTCATATTATTCATATTGTATGAATTGAATGAAGCATGTATAAATGTTGAAATACTCATATTAAAATTTTGGGATTTTTACCCGACAGCCCCTATAAACTTTTTAAATTACCTCTACGACCTTTTGCACAACGTAATTACCCCATTGACCTTGTAAATTATCCCAAGAACCCTTACGGGCTTGAAACAGATTACCCGGAGGGTTCATGGGGTAAGAGTTGGAAAGTTTACAGGGTCGAGGAGGGAATTAGGTTGTTTCAAAGGTCGTGGAGGTAATTGACAATGTTTATAGGGTCTGTCGGGTAAAAATCCCTAAAATTTTTGATTTCAACATAAGAGATCCTTTGTCTTGAGCAATGGTTGCTTATAGATAAAGGGAGCGCAATGGAAGCATGGGTTGGACCCAAGTAAGAAGGAAAGTCAAAGAGTTGACGTACTTCTGTGACTTCCATATGACATCCAATGAATGCCAATACTGCAATAAGTTGACGTGTTGATAGTATGACTATCAAATCTATCTAGAATCCTTCGAGAAGGAATCAGATAGTACATCAGAATAATCTACATATAATCATTGAAATTGACTTACTTATTTGATAAGATAAAGTCTAATAATTGTATCTCAATCTTCTAATGACACTTGCAATTGGTTGCATATGTATTAGAATATTAGAAATTTGATCTTAAGGTTTAATGGTCATCCATGTTGGAATTGATGCAATTGTTGCAACAATTTCTATTGGATCAATATACTTCATATTTTCAGTGGGATCCCTTAGTCTTAGAGAATGTCTCTGTGACCTGGATATTAGAATACACTCATAGTATATTTCTAAATGTTGGAAATAAACATGAATTCTGGAATAAACCTATCATAGAGAGTTATGATGGATATATTTCAGATAGCAATCTAACATCTAGTGGACTCCAATAAATTAGAAAATTAATGAATGGTTCATTACGATTTCTATTACTGAAAATTAAACCTTTAAATATCAATAGGAGGATGAAGATCATTTGACAATGATCTGGCATCAAACCTTGGACATAAGCCTGTTGATGAGATCAATAGACTAGTAAGAGATAAAACTTTAGAAGGTCTAAAATTTCATACATACTTGAATATTGTATTCAAGAGTAGAAAATGTCCAATATACCCTTATATGGGAATGGTGTTAGATGTTGAGGTATTCAAGATCTCATACACATTGATGTATATGGATCATCTATATCATGATAAACATTGATGATATGTGATGTCATTAGATGATTATTTTTTGATATGAGATTTCTTCCCTTCACCTTAGAAAGCTTTGAAATGTTCAGAGATTTCACAATTTTGGTTTAGAACTAAAGTTTGAAGGAAGATTAAATGAATTTGATCTAATCTAGGTAATCAATACCTATTAGATGAATTCATGGAATACCTTATAGAGATATGAATATCATTTCTATCTCACTCCTTCTAATAAACCTAAACTTAATGGAGTTGTAGGGAGATACAATTGAATCATGTGTGACATGATATGATCAATGATGAATATTAGCATAATTATCTATTAGTTTCCAAGATATATATGTAGTAGAGACTACAATATATATCCTTAATAAGGTTCCATGCAAGTAAGCTGGAATCTGGCACTGGAGAGTGTTACTTCATTAGGAAAATAAAGGATGGTACTTGATACCTACTTTATGACCTTGAGATTCTTAAAAGATCTCATCTCTGAGAATGTGATTCTTAGAGGATGACTCTCTTGAGAATCAAGTTGAAAATGAAGTAAAGGAACTCATTTAATCTTGAGAAGATAATGAGGCTCCTGAAATCGAAAACTAAAAGAATAATTAAAGATGAAACACTAATACTTCTTCAAATAAGTTTGAGGATGTATTCTATGTGTCAGTTAAGTCTGAGAATGATCGGACTTCATGTGATGAAGCTCCTAAGGATCATGACATGGAAAGATGGAGGTTGGCAATAAAAGTCTAATGTAGACTTCATATACAAGTGTTGTATATGGACCCTCGAGGATCCACCTATAAGGGTTAGGCCCATTAAGGTGTAAATGGATCTTCAGGAGAAAGAGGGAACCTGATGAGAAGGTAGAGACCTTCAAAGAACGGTCTGTAGCCATGAGCTACACACCGAAGAGAAGACATCGCTTGCGACGAGACTTGCTCTTCATTGACCATGCTTAAACCCATCAGAATATATCTAACCCTAGCTACACAATTTGATTATGGCATCTTCAAGATGTGAGTCAAGATTGTATTCCTTTATGAATACCTCTCTGAGGATATTCACATGAAGTAGCACCAGGGCTTCATGGTTGAGGAAATCAAGGTGTGCAAGCTAAAGAACTCCATCTTTGGACTCAAATAAGCTTCTTGTAGTTGGAACATAAGATTTGATGAAATTATAAATGTTATGATTTCAGATAGAATCTTGATGAACCGTGTGAAGCTTAGTGGGAGTGCCATTGTATTTATCGTGCTAAATATAGATAATATACTAATCATTTAGAATGATATAAGGATGACAATAAGTGTTTTATAATCTGGTTGTTCCATACCTCGAGATATGATCTCAAGGGTACCTCTTAGATCTTAGTTCTGAAGTTATTCAGAAGCAAAGAGAAGATAATATTGGGATCGTCACATTAATGGTACACCTTGGACATTTCTATTTTCTGGAAAATTCCAAGAAAGGCTTCTTTCCCTCAAGATATGGTACTAACCTATCTAAAGGGATAGCGCCTCAAAGAGTTGAGGATGTGAATGCTAAAACTGCTTGCCCTTGTGCATCAGTTCCGAGAAGTCGGGTGTATGCTAGATGTGTACAAAAGCCAGATGTCAACATGCAGTGGGAGTAGTAAACTGTTACTAATCCTACTATGGTGATAAAACACTTGATTGCAATAATAACAATATCTTCATAGAGGGCAAAACTTTTGAGATAGTGATCTCAGAGTCTTATCTTCAAGAAATTAAGACTTTATAGATAGTGATCTAAAAGGTCTTAACTACGGATACCTTAGGAGATAGAGATCTCCAGGATTAAGGGTATTCTAATAAGGATGATAAAAATTACACATTGGTTATAATAATGATTATTGATTTCTAGTGTTAACGACACTATAACTAACAATGTTGAGTATTGGTTGCATAAGATGCAATTTTCACATTGAATGCAAGACCTGTTACTCGAAGATATGAAAGTGTCGTAAAAGGACTTGGCATATTCTCTTGGGAACAGAGTGACTGATCAACTTACCTAGGTATTTTTTTAAATAGCATATGATTGTCACACGAGTGCAGGTTTAATGATTAGCCCATTAATGGCTCTTTGGATTAGTGGGAGATTGTTGGACATGCGAGCCCACGACGAGCCATTATGCAATAAATGTTATTGAAAATATCATTCTCTGATCTGAAATGAAGAATAACCAATTTGCATAATAGGTCCCTTAGTATAATTAGGGTTATGTACCATGGCCGTCTTGATGATCATACAACTGTTGATTCGGTTATTGAATCATAGAGGCTGGTGCTTGGATGAATATCTAAAGAGTTAGATTGATGACTCATCAAGCACCATAAAATGATTATTGAGAGATGATCTCCAGCCTGAGTAGGAGATGACAATCCTTTCTCATTTAGGCTGATATCTGACCCACCTCTTGATGTAGGTCCTCTGCATGGGAGTAGAGATTCGGAGGTGTAAGATTAGTTAGGTCAAAGAGTTGACTTAACAAGATCGAGATAACCAAAGCCCTATGTCGTATGCTGTCACGATATAGGCACGCGTCCTCTGACCGAAGACAGATGTGTTACTATATGTATGAGTATGTACATTTGGCAGACCAATAGGTTGATGACCTAATCAAGGTCTATACACCGACACGCTGGTGTGCATACAAGGGCATATGAGTAATACGATCTCTCAAAAGGATCATACAGGTTTGGTTACTGAACCGGAAGACATGAGCTCACTCATGAGATATTGGGAAGAATCAAATTCCGTGCACGGTCGTCTCGCTTTAGAAGCTTGACTGAATTTGTAGGTTTGACATATACTTTTGGAAAGTATATTATCAATACCTGGGTATGATATATGCTTTTGGAAAGTATATGATCGATACCAACTCCCAATAGTCAAATGAGAAACTTAATGACGAAACTCTGAAGTAGACAGTGAAAAATTGATCTTATACTTCGGGTTTATTCCGAGTCTTTCAGTATGCAGGATGTACATATATTGGGAATACCTGAGGGTGATGTGATCATAAACAATTGTATAACCATGATGCTTCCATTCCTAGGGAGTGATGAAACGGTCTTGATTTTTGTGACTCCTCTTAGCAGAGAAGTAATCTAATCTTGATCCAAGTGTTGGACAGTGATCTGAATGTGATTCAGATGCAATGAGAAGATTGGATCTACGGCCTTGATTTAATTAAGCATCTATGGGAGGTCCCCGAGATCTGGATTTGAGATATGATCTCAATATCCAAGTCACTATACGTAGAACAATACAATGGCCTTGTCCTTATCTCCAAGATTTGTGGAGAAAGCGCATTATCCTTGAAAGAGTTCAGGATAATTTCATTGTTGATATAAGTATCCGAGCATTGAGAAAATGGATAATTAAATGTGATCTAATTGTCATGAATAATATGAATTTGATTCATATTATAAAGAGAGTTATATTAGATAATTAAATGTGATTTGATTATCAATGATGAGAATAATATGAATGTGATTCATATTATTTGGGCACATGAGAATAGAGATCCAAGATGATTAAATGTGTTTTAAATAGCATGGATATGAATAATGTAGATAGAACTATCCATATTAATCATATATATTACCAACAACAAATCTTAGCCATTAAAAGAAACACAAATCAATGAGAGCCATTGGATTTGTATTGCCCATGGATTGAGATCCATGAATCTCAAAATATTATAAATAGAAGGGCACCCCTTGCTTTTCACATGCTAATGAGAACATAAGTCTCTCTCTCTCTTTCTCACTACACGCCTACTCTCTCTCTCATATGGCCATCCGCCATGGATGCCTTAGAGAGAGTCTCCATCGCTGCAGCGTCGTCGTTATGTCGCTGGACTGTTTTCTCATGGATCTCTGTCTCCTTCGGTGCACCTCGCTCGTGAAGAAGACGTCGGATCTCGTGTGTCGAGATCAGGAGATCTACCGCTTGGATCACCAACATGGATTACGAGAAGCACGTGTTTCATCAACACGCTCGCAAGTGTCTCCTCCGTCGGATCGGACTTGAGACAAGAGGTCTCTTCGTTTAGAGACTCGATCGTATCCACGCTTTAAGAGGTAACCCTAGCACTTGTTTGTGGTTTAGATGAAACGATCCGAGAAGTGTTATTGGATCATGTGATTTCATCGCATGATTTTTTTTTAATTTCCGCTGCCTAGAGCAACTAGTACGACTAGTCACTCTCGATCGCATACGATGCGATCCTCACACTTCCGTGATGTGCTTAAGGATCTTAGCATATCCTTCAGAAGCGTCATGGTTATACAATCGTTTATGATCACATCTCCCTCAGATATTCCTAATGCCTATACGTCCTGCATACTGGAAGGCCTATGATAAACCCGAAGATATAGATCAATTTCATGCTATCATCTTTAGGGTTTTATCGTCAAGTTTCCCATTCTAGGTCATTAGGAATTGGTAATCGATCATATGCTTTCCAAAAGCATATATCATACCTTCAAATTCTTATCATGCTTCCAAAGCACGATGACCACATATGGAATTTGATCGGTCCCAATACCTCATGAATGAGCTCATGTCTTCCGGTTCACAAGTGAATCTGTATGATCGCTTTGAGAGATCGTATTACTCATATGCTCTCATATAAATACCAGCTCGCCGGTGTATAGACCTTGGTTAGGTCATCAACCAATTGGTCTACCAAATGTACATACTTAGACATATAATAATGCATATGTCTCCGGTCAAAGGATGCGTGCCTATATTGCGACATCATATGATATAGGACTTTGGTTATCTCAATCTCGTTAAGTCAACTCTTTGACCTAAATAATCTGACAACTCCGAATCTCTATTCCCATGTAGAAGACCTGCATTAAGAGGTCAGTCAGATATCACCCTAATGAGAAAGGAATGTCATCTCCTACTCAGGCTGGAGATCATCTCTTAACAATCATTTTACGATGCTTGATGATTTAGCCGAAAATAGGTGGTCTTAAGTTCAACACAAAGCGTGAACTCAGTCGGTGTGGTGACCACACTAAATCCTGACTAAAGTCAACAATTAACCCACACTAAGATCAACAAATTAGAAACAATGTGGAGTTAAAATTTATTTTTAACTCTGCACAAATGGTGTATAGTGTCAAGTATGCAGAGAGTTCGAACACAGGGAACAAACAGTGTAATTCAAGCAAAAATGCTAAAGTGTGTGAGTGTGTGGTGTCTACACTAAGCAAACAAGCAACTTAATTTTTGTGGGTTTTAAATTTTTAATATTTTTTTATTTTTAATTTAATTTTTAATTTTGTATTTTGATTTTTGAATTTTTTTATTTTTATATTTTATATTTTTTATTTTCTTTTTCAATATTGGAAGGTAAAGACAATATAATCAAAGACAAGCTAAAAGATTTATAAAAATGTGCAAAAATACTCAAAAATTCAGAAATAAAATGTTTTTGGTATTTTTAAGGTTTTCTACTGTTTTTGTGATTTTTGGGGGTTTTTCAAGGTGTTTTTGATATTTTTAATTACTGAAATAAGAGAAAACAGTGGAAATAAGGCTGGCTGTGAATACAATGAGATTTAAAAATATCAACCAGTAGCTCAAAATTTTCACACTATTTTTCAAATAAAAAAAAACAAAATAAGGGACAAACAGAAGCTGAGTTTATATTTTTTTGATTTTTCTACTATTTTATATATTTTTTTGAAGTTTTTGAGAGTTTTTAATTTTTTAGTGTTTTTCTTTTGAAATTTTTAATGATTTTTGGACTGACACTAAAAGACAATAAAATAGACACTAAGTGATTTTTTTGGAATTTTTGGAGGGGTTTTAATATTTTTTTGGTATTTTCTAAACTAGACAGTGCACAAACAGACTGTTTTTGATTTTTAATAAATATGAAAACAGAATAAAATCAAAAACTAAATAGATGGCGTTAAAGTACACGTGTCCAGGTGCTTAAGTCTATTTTTGTGAAATTTTTGGAGTTAAAATGATAGGTCAATTAATTAGAGCAAGTCTCCAAACATTAAACAGTCCTGGCAGGGGTATATGTGCAATATCCAAAACATCCAGGGGCATACATGCAATTTTCCACAAAAATATACACTGTATAATCAATTTTTAGCACCAAAAGACAATTACAAAAACCGCCTGGGCCTCCTAGCAATTTACCCACCAGGGCGCGTGACTTGCACGCGCCTGGGAAGGACTAAAATGTGATATAACAAAAACCTGGGGGCCTACTTGCAAAATATCCAAAAATATTACACGTGCTACGAAAGTTTCAGGACTAAAAGGAAATACACAAACATACGGGGGTTCCTTGCAAAATGCCCACCCCCTCACGTGTACAGGTCACGTGAGGTGACGTGGCGAAGGACCCAAATGCAAATAAATAAAGTCTGGGGGTCTTTTAGCAAATATTACAAAATATTTAAACTACAGACGACAGTTTAAAGACTAAAAAGTAAATACAAAAGGCGCGAGGGTGTAGATGCAAAATACCCTCGACGCGACGCTCCGATGATGACGCGTGGCGCGAATCCAACGGCTGGAAGATCGGACGGTGGGATGAATCCCACTTATCCACGTGGCGTGTCCTGGGTCCGCGATGGCGCTTCGTGGATGCACGGCGGAGATTAGAAAGCTCGACGACGATCTGACGGCTGAGGCGTGGTGCAATCCAACGGCTGCGGCTTGATCTGGGCGCTCCACCTCGATCCGACGGTGCTGAAGCCCGGAGCAAGAACAGCGACGAACTCCGGCGAGCCGAGGTTCGCCGAGGTCAAACTCCGTCTCCTGCGAGCGGTTTGGCCTCAAAAGCGGGCTGGAGGCTCCTGGGGTCGTCCTCTACCTCCTGGGGGCTTCAAAATTGCACGGGGATGGCCGTGCTGCTCGCAGACGATCGGCGGAGCTGGAGAGCTCGGCTGAGCTCCGGCGAGCTTCAAAATCGCGCCCAGGTGCGAGTCAACATGCTTTGACCCTGCAAAAAATGTTAGAAGGTCCAGGGCAAAGTGCCTGGACCGGGGGAGGATCTAAACTATGCGCGAGGAGGAATGGTCGACGGTGACCGGAGTTGCGCTCCGGCGATGAAGCTTGGATGGGCGAAATACGCGATGGAACGTATGATTTTTTGGGGGTTTTTGAAGATACAACTAACAGGAACCTAATGGTGCAAAGAAGTAAATGGGGGGATGCCCTCGATGGCCGGAACCAGAGGAAGACAAGTACCTCGACGCCGGTTGTTGGCGGAGGTGGTGGAGGCACCCTCGACTTCGCGCGCCTCGGCTGAAGGGCTGGCGATGGAGCTGTCACCTCCACGGAGCTCAGGAGCACAATGGTGGCGCTGAAGGGTGGACCAAGGGGACTCGAAAATCAAAGGGAAAGAGGGGGGTCGGTTTTAAGTGGTTTGACCCCTGACCAAGGTGCTCCAAAGATCAAGACACCTCGGGCGACACACTGATCCATTCCTCGAGATGATCATAGGGCGAGCAAGCTTGATAATCGAGGAGAAAAAGTTGTCAAGATTCCATCATGGATTGGTGCAAGATGTGACCAGGAAAAATCGACCAAAATGGGGTCAAATGCATTCTGACAGACGCACATGGGTGGAGGGCAGGCAGTTGACCCGAGTCAACTGAGACCGCCCCCTGGTTGGTCCACGTGGACCAACCAGGAAAAACCCTAAAAAAAACTTTGTTAATTCAATTTAAAATATTAAATGGCCGAATTAGATAAAAGTTATAAAATAAAAAATGCTCAAAATTTTATGTAGTATTTTATTTTGATTTTTAATTATTTTTAGGAGTTTTATTTTTACAAGTTGCCTTTTTAACCCTATATAGGTATAATACCTATGTATTTTGATATTTTATTTTTATTTAGGTATTTTATTTTTATTAATTTTATTTAGTATTTTATAAAATTATAACATACTTTCATATGCCTAAATATATTTTTATTTTATTTTTCTGAGTTGTTTTGTGTGTTTAATAAAATCTAAAAGTATTCTATACAGGTATAAGTATATGCAGTGTACCTATGTATTCTTTATACAAGCATTTTTATTTTTATTTTTCTTTGCATTTTATTTTAATTTTAATGCACATATATATTATAAGTGTTATTTACAAAATTATAAAAAAATATAAAAAATGAATAAATAATGAATAAAGAATAAATTGAATATTTTAATCAGTATAGTTATACAATAGGGGTCCAAAACTCAACTTTCAAACCGTAGCTCCGCCAAATGCGAAACCACCACCATTGGGTAGATTATTTTATTCTATATACAATTAAAGGTGAGTTTGATGCATTTGGAGTTGTCGTTTGTGAGATACGGGTCTGGGAAGTTGGGATTTTGGATTCTTATTCATACCATATCTTTTCATCTGTACATTCTTTTTCTGTGAAATCAATTTTGTATTTTTCTTTATTAAAGTATCTACAACTTTCATGTACAAAGTTTCTTTATTTGATGTACAAAAAGTGGAACCAAAAATAGGTCCCAAAATGAACAGGAAGTATAGGTATTATATCTGTGTTTCTGACCTTATCTCCCCCTACTTTATTCCTTGTCGACCTATTCATCAAGATGCCTAGGTCTCGGAGGTTTTGGGTCATAAAATATTTACAATATTTTATTCTTTTTCTTTTCTTTATTTATTCTATAATTTTGGCCTTAATTACAGTAATTTACACACTGTTTAGATGCACATGCATGAATGCTAAGATGCTTGATTTAAGGCTATTTACAGGCATTTGCTAGGGTTTTTGGTACCAAAATGATAGAATAAAGATGATGAAATGTGGATTCATCACTTGATGAGTCCTCAATCTAACTCCTTAGACATTCATTCAAGTACCAACATCTATGATTCAATTATTGAATCAACAACTGTCTGATTATTAAGATGGACTTGGTACATAACCCTAATTGTACAGAGGGACCTTATAGTGCATTCACTAATTTAATCTCAGATAAAGAGTGAAAAAATCAATAACTTTTATTGATAAATCAAATATTACAATAACATTTATAGTAGGAATGGTTTGCCTTGGGATCACATGTCTAACAATCTCCCACTAGCCCTCAGAACCATTCGTGTACAATCCTTAAACCCATACTCATTACATGTTGGTCGAAAACCTTTTGTGTAAAAGGTTTGGTAAGAGGATCAGCAACATTGTCGGCAGAGGTCTCCTTAGTGATGATGATGTCACCATGCTTTTGAATCTCCCAAATGATGTGGTATTTCCTTTCCACGTGCTTGCTCTTTTGATGTCATCTGTGTTCCTTCGCTTGGGCAATGGCTCCCATGTTATCACAGATTAGCGGGATGAGATATAGAGGAAACTATGCCAAGTTCCAGGATGAACTTGTACAACCACACTGCTTCCTTTGCAGCATCCGATGCGGCAATGTATTCAGCTTATGTGTTGAATCTGTTGTATTGTCATGCTTCTTGCTTCTCCAGCTCATAGCACCACCGTTCAACAGGAACACAAAACCTGATGTCGACTTTCGATCATCAATATCCGACTGGAAGTCTGAATCTGTGTATATTAAGACTTGGAGATCACCATCTTCATAGACCAAGATGTAATCTTGCGTCCATCTTAGATACCTGAAAATGTTCTTCACTACATTCCAGTGTTGTTCTCCATAACAGGACTGGTAACGGCTTACCACTTCCATTGCATGGTAGATATCTAGCCTAGTACACATCATGGCGTACATTAAGCTTCCTACAACTGATGCATAGGGGCATCTAGCCATAGCTTTTATTAACTCAATAGTTTGAGGAGCCATCCCTTTAGATAGGTGGATACCATGTCTTAAGGGGAGGAAACCTTTCTTGGAACTATCCATACAGAAATACTCAAGAATTTTCTTAATGTACCCTTGTTGTGATAATCCCAATATCCTCTTTTCTCGATTTCTGAACAACTTCAGACCCAAGATATAAGAGGCTTCTCCAAGATCTTTCATAAAGAAGGTATGGGACAATCAAATCTTAATACAGGTCATCATCCCTGTATCATTCCCAATTATAAGGATGTCATCTACGTAAAGCACGATGAACACAATGGTGCTCCCACTAAGCTTCTTGTACACACAAGGTTCATCGAGATTCTGCACAAAATCATAACTCTTTATGGTTTCATCAAATCTGATGTTTCAGCTACGAGAAGCTTATTTGAGCCCATATATGGATTTCCTCAGCTTGCATACTTTACCTTCCTTAGTTATGAAGCCTTGAGGCTGCTCCATATAGATATCCTCCTCGAGGTATCCATCGAGGAAAGTTGTCTTGATGTCCATCTGCCAGATGTCGTAGTCAAGAGATGCAACTATAGCTAGTAGTGTCATGATGGGATTAAGCATAGACACATGAGAGAACGTGTCATCATAGTCGATGCCTTCTCTCTGTGTGTATCCTTTGGCTACAATCTGTGCCTTGAAAGTCGCTACTTTCCCATCAGGTCCCCTCTTTCTCTTGAAGATCCATTTACACCCAATGGGTTTTACCCCTTAAGGTGGATCCTCTAGGGTCCATACACCATTCTTATGCATGGAGTCAATCTCTGACTTCATTTCTAGCATCCATATATCCATGTCATGATCTACGAGTGCTTCATCAAATGAAGTGGGATCATTGTCAATTTCACTGACACATGAAATCCATACCTTTCATGTAGTGTAACCACCCTCGAACTCCTTCGAAGAGGTATGGGTGTTTCATATTTATTTATATCTTCAATTTTTGATTCAGGAAACTCAGAATCCTCAGTGGATTAAATGAGTTCCTCTACTTCATTTTTGTCTTGACCTTTAAGGAAGTCATCCGCCAGAAATTTCACATCTCTAGAGACAAAAACCTTTTGGGTCTCAGGATCATAAAGATGATATCCAATACCATCCTTAACATACCTAATGAAGTAGCACTCTCGAGTGAGAGATTCTAGCTTACCTGCGTCCGTGTTTTTTACATGGACCAAGCAACCCCAAACTCTCAAGTGTTTAACACTGGGTTTGGTTCCATACCAGAGCTCATGAGGAGTCTTAGGCACAGACTTGTAAGGAATCTTGTTTAGGATATATATTGCAGTCTCTGCTACATATCCCCATAAACTAAGTTGTAAATATGCTTTGATCATCATTGAACATACCATATCCATGATGGTCATGTTGCATCTTTCAACAACACCATTAAGTTAGGGGGTTCCAAGAGGAGTGAGATTGGAGACAATTCCATTCTCTTTAAGGTATTCCTTGAATTCATCTGAGAGGTACTCTCTACCTCGATCAGATCGAATCCATTTGATCTTCCTATCGGTTTGGTTCTCAACCAAAGCTTTGATCTCTTTGAACTTTTCAAAGGTTTCAGATTTATGACGTAATAGGAAGATAAACATGTATCGAAAATAGTCATAAATAATCATCAAATAATATCGATGTCTAATTTGAGTCGCAGTACTGAAGGGACCACATACATTGGTATGTATTAGGTTAAGAATACCTTCGCATCATGTAACCTTGTTACGAAAAGACATCCTAGTCATTTTTCCTCGAATACAATGTTCGCAGGTAGGCAAAGATTGAACCTGCAGAAAATCTAAGGGTCAATCCTTTATCAATATATTGATCATATCGACAGATAAATGACCTAGACTTTGATGCCAAAGCATGTTTGAATGATTTCCATCCTCCCTGGATCTTTTAGGATTTTTATTAGTGGTAGTAACATTCATGACATGTTCATCAATGCACAATTCATAGAGTCCACCAAAAGTCAAAACATCATCCGCAATATGTTTATCATAATGACTTATGACTAGTTTATTATAGAAAAGGAATGAATATCCACTTCTAATAAGCTTAGATACAAATATCAAATTCCTTCCGACTTCAGATACATAAGACACCCTTTAAGTACTAGGACTCTTCCACTAGATAATGATAGTCAGCATGTCCTGACGGTGACTGTTGCAACACTTGCATCAGATCCCATCTGGATGAGTATCTCCCCTTCATCTAGACTCTTAGTTTCCTGAAATAGATGCAACAAATTGCATACATGAATAGAAGCACCAAAATATATGACCAAACTTCCTTCTCATCTCACAAAAAAATTAGTTTCAATGATGAAAGTAGATTTCATACCTGTTGGGGCTTTACATTTTTCGACCGACATTAGATAATTTGAGCAATTGCACTTCCATTGCTTGAGCTTTTTGCAGTGATGAAAAACATCCATTTTCTTCGATGCTATCAAAGTGGATGCATTGGAAGATGAGCCAACCCTTGACTCTTCTTCTTTCTCTTCTAGACCGGGCCCTTCTGAGAACCATGCTTTCGACCATGCTTTCCTTTGACTTGTGCAACCATTGCACTGCCAGATGGGCCATCCTTCTTCATTACATCTTCTGCAGACTTTAATGCAGAAAATAGTCCAACGTTAGTATAATCAACTTTGCTCGCGTGGTACGTACCAACAAAGTTGTTGAAAAACTTAGGGAGTGACACCAGGATGAAGTTAGCCTGCATATCTGAATCCATGTCAGCTCCTAAGGTTTCCAGCTCAGAAAGGTACCCAAACATTTTGATTACATGTTCTCTGACAGAGGTCCCCTCCGACATCTTGCAGTGAATAAGTTCTTTCATGCTGTATGCGATTTACATCACCAAATATTTCTCTCAAATTTAACATGATCTCTTGACAAGTGTTCATTTCCACATGCTGCTTCTGAAGCACATTGGACAATGAACCTAGAATATAACACCTTACCAAATTATGATCTTAATCATATTTTTCATTAAAAATAATTTCTTCCGGAGTCTTGGGGTCCTTGTACTTATCCTTTGACAACACATAAGAGATGCACTCAACATAAAGGACGAGATCCAAATTTTGGATCCAATCCAAATAATTTGGTTTGGTCAACTGATTGACCTCTAGGAGTCTGCTAAGTGGGTTCATGGACTTCATTTTCTGAAATTAAGAATGCAATATATTAGAACATATAAATAATTATATATTCAATTGTATTTCTTTGATTAAGGTATTTTGAACTAAATTAGTCTTGATTTTTCAACTTTGAAACTTCATTCTCTTAATCACTTTCAAATCAAGAGATATGCTTACCGCTATATCTCTAGCAAGATCCTGGGATCTCCTCTTTACCTTTGTTATATCCCAATAATATGAGAATTTGTAACTCGGATAAAGAAGCAGGAACACATTCCACCTTGCAAGTCCAACTTGCATTTCTTCGATCTTTAACGCCCGGACCCACCACCCTGAAGGCGATGTTGACCCGTCGTTAATTGAACCAACCATCAACATGCTTAAAATTTGCTAAACGCAATCCAATATAACCCCATAATACGAGGACTTGATATTTGGGTTACTACATATACGACCTTACTCTTTCGGGAAGCAAAGAGCCCGATCCAGATGTACTTGTATGCAGGAGGTGTCACTTCGGAAATGCGTCTCCTACATACAATCCCCGGCGGAACCCTTCGCCTTGACGGGAGACCATGGATGTCACTTATGTGATCCTCCACCTCATATTCAAATTCCAATTAATTATCATGAATCACATTCATATAATTGATTATTCTAAGGAAAAATACACATCTATTCATAATAGAGTGTTTTAATTTTGGATATAATTCATTTACTCATATTGAATTAATTATCAATCCAATTCAATCAACCAACAAACTTGATTGTTACTTGATAGGATGGTATTATATCAAAAAATATGTATTATTCGAATTTTAATAATTAGAAAATACATCATGATCTCTCAAGCATTATCCCTTCCCTACCCACCATCATGTCCAGTACCGATGGGAGTGGGACAGACCGCTCACGAAGCAACATGCTACCCTAACGCTCTCCGACTAGACATCATATCTGCCTCGGGTTAGGATAATACCAATTGATCACTTTGTACTTGAGATGATAATCGATTTTTCAACTGAAGTTATACCATATAATAATAATCAAACTATTTTGATTTATATTATAAGGAAATTTGCTAAATAAATTCCCAATCCTATTCAAGCAAGTTTATTTGTTAGAAAGAAGATTGAGCAACGAATTTGTGATCTAGATCATATCTAATCAATTATTTGTTATGGTAATATCATTTTGGAAAATAATTATCATAAAATATTTCTCAAATGTTTATACCTAATTATTCTAGGAAATTAACCATTAATTTCACTAATTTATTCAATGACAATGATAAGATTCTTGATTACGAATGTAATTTCCAACGGTGACCCTCACTTACTAAAATTAGCATATCTCAATCAATTTAAATCCAAATCATGCAAAGTAAGTTTTTTGCTAATTATTTATAATAGAGTCCTTATGATTAATATACATTTCTAGGTATTTTAAATAGTATCTAACTCTTTAATTATGTCAAGATTCGCTATCACCGAAATAGTAGATATATGTTCATTAAGATGATCATAAATTGAGTTATCGAATTCCAAATAACGTAAACTCAATTCCCACAGTTTCCTTATTTAACGGGGAACATAATACAAGTGATATTTTGTCTACAAACATTTTAAATAGAGCCGAAAATAATCACAAAATAGGGTTGCGTTAATGAAATGCGACAAAATTTTTACAAACCCTAATGAGCCCAAGTCTTCCTAAGTTTATGGTTCGTATCCAAAACCTCCAATCTGAGGCCCTGATACCACTTAAAAAATATGGAAGAATCCTTAAGCACATCACGGAAGCGTGAGGATCGTATTATATACGATCAAGAGCTACTAGCCACACTAGTAGCTCGGTTCAACAGAATTTAAAATTTTTTAATCGATGAAACTACATGATACAAGAACATTTCTTGAATCGTTTCATCTAACCACGTAATAGATAAAGGAATACCTCTTGTAGCGTAGATGTGATTGTGCCTCTAAGAGAAGAGACCTCCTGTCTCAAGTCCGATCCGTCGGAGGAGACACTTGCGAGCGCAGAGATGAGTCGTGTGCTTCTCGCAATATAAATTGTTGATCCAAGCAATGGATCTACTGATCTCGTCCCATGAGATTGAAAATCTTATTCACAAGAGAGACACATCAAAGAAGATGGAGACCCAAGAGTCGTTGATAACACGGGTCTTACCTGCGGTTAATGATGTTGCCGGTGTAGAAAACCGCAAAGAGAGATCCATGTTGATAAAAAAATCAACGAAAATAGGAGAGAGAGAGAAGTGAAATGAATAGGCTTCCCTCTCTCCTATTTTCGTGTACACTATTTAAAATACCGGGTAAGTGTGCTTGGGTCGAACTTAAGGAGGATGAATATTATCACGTAATTTCTTTACCGCTTCATATTGGACGGCTATGATTAGATTGAATCATGCGATCTGGGCCGTCCGCCGATGACACGTGTTGCCAACTGTAGACCTGGGGTGTTCTTGGCTGTTCTTCAGCTCTTATACGACTGATGACGATGGGCTCTTCTCCGGCTTATCTCCGGCGATCGTTGGTGGTGCCAGGAGGGAGACTCCTCCCTCCGAGCTCGCCCGCGGGTGAGATCCTCTGAAGGTGGTGGAGATCGTTGGTTTAACGTCGATGAAGATGGAGGTCTAACAAGTCTGGAATCTGATGTAGACTTTATTGTGAATTCGAACCTCTGGGATCTTTGAAGCTCCAGATGTATTATGCTCCAGATGATAAGGGAATCTGCAAATGGATATATATTTTCTCGATTCACAATGAATCGGCATGAGATTTAAGGGATTTGCAAATTATAAAGTGTTTCCAGAAAATGAGATGAAATGGAGGGGAACTGAGTCGATTTTCAATACGAGTTGAATCGAATTTGATGAATTTTAATAGAATGCATCTAATGAAGAGGATTGAGGATCCTAATTACTCGATTATCTCTACTAAGAACGACATGAGATTCGAGAAAGAAAAATGCAAAGATGGAGCAATACCTGTGGTTGGAGGTATATGACTTCTACTGGTCTTCGCTTGACAGGGCGGCTTTCCCGGAGCTCCACGCGATGCGGTGGCAACGATGCAAGGCAACAAAGCCTTGGAACCTCCCCTCCGATGATCCTTCTTCCACGCGGGACGGCAATCGGGTGCTGTCACTACCGAAGGTGGTCGGAGCGATGCGGGGAAGTGGAGGATTCAGCCAGGCTATTCTGGAACTGATTAGTTAGGAGTGAGTTAGTTCTGAATGGCCATCTTGAAGGCTTTTTATAGAAGAATCGAAGAAGTGTTAGGATGGATCTGAGGGTAGGCGAGTATGATGGTAGTTAGGAGAAGGTAATTGAGGGTTTGGATTGATTAAAGAGATTAGGATGGAAGCGGAAAAATTTGTTGAAAGTCAGTTGGTTAAAACATAAGTTGCAACAACTTCTTGGAGAAGAAGACACCAGGTGCTGACACGTGTCAGCATCTGATTGGCTAGATGATAAATATATGTTATAAATTAGATAATAATTAGTAAATAACATTATTTTAAATAGGTATAAAAATGAAAAATATAGATAATTAAATTATCTAAAATATATTATAATTACTTTTTATAAATAATTAATATTGTATGAAATATAAATATTATATTATAAGTAGGTATAAATAATACTTGATAAATAGGTTTTGGATTTTTAATTTAATAAATAAATAATTACATATCTTAATTACTAGAATAATACATAAGGTCTTTATGATTTTTTATGGATTTTAATAAGTTAGTTTAGATATATTAATAAATACAGGTATAAGTTATGCAGTTCAATTTCAACTATAAATTAGACATTTGGATTTTATTAAAATAATAAGTAAACTCCAAAAAATCTGAAATAAATCATGGTTAAAATAAAGGATCATTAAAATAATTAAAAATAATAAAATTTATAAAACTGTAAATAGTGTTTTCTAAATAAAATAAATAGCCCAGAAACCTCGTTGTCATTAGGTCCCAGAACCAACTTTTTGTAAACGGACTCCGATTTTAGTGAAATCACCTTCATTAATTAGATAATATTATTTTATGAATTTTAAAATGAGTATAGTGAAATTGGAGTTCGTATGAGAAAGTTACGATGTTCGGAAGTTGAGATTTTGACAATTTGAAAGTTGGATTTCTTGGCATATACAAGATAATATTTTTAACTTATTTTTATTTTTATATACATTTTTAGAAATAATTAAGAAAAGACTTTGGTGAGGAATAAGCACAAAATCAATGAAAATTTGATATTTATTTGATAAATAGTGAAGAATGTGTGGAGTGTATATTTAATTATTTTTATGATTTTCTTTCCTTATCTCCCCTTACTTGTTTATTTGTCGACCAACCCATGCTGACTTGGTCTCGAGGGTTAGGTTATATAAATATATTTTACAGCTATATTTATATTTTATAAGTCATATTGTACATATATAAATATTTACAATCTGCCTTCTTTTCTTTTCTTTATTTTTATTCTTTTATTTATTTACATGTTTTGATGCATAAAAGTGTATTTTTATTCATGAATAAGGTTTTGATAAAAGATAGGAATTAATGGATATTTACATATATTTGTTAAGGGTTTTAAGACAAAATGCGACATAAATGTTAATGAATCATGGATTCATCAACCCCCTATACTTAAACTTTGCTAGTCCCTTAGCAAATACTTATTTAAAAAGTAAGTGAAAAAAGAAAGTTATAATGAATTTGTTTTCCTAAACCAATTCATGAGAACAGACAAAGGACAGAGCTCGATCGGGCCTGAAACAAGCATTTTGTCGGAGCCTTAACTAGGATTAGTATTTTATCCTCAACAGTCCTCAAGTTCCACAAATCCTTATTTAAGTTCACCTCAACAACCAGGTCAAATTCAATTATTCATATCGTAAACTCTATCAACCTTGAAGTCAATTTGTACGGTGTGTGAATTGTTTTTGCTCTTCCTGCTTAAAGAAGCGAAGAAACCGTCCATCCTAACTATACACTTCCATTGGTTCCTCATCCGGCTACTCTTTCCTCGGGGAGGGAGGTATTACCTTCTGAGGTCAGTTCGTGCTATCTCCACAATCGAATATAGAAAGAAAGTAGAAAAATCAGAAAAGAACTGGAGTGCGACCGGCGTAGACGCATCTCCTTGTGAAGCCCAACCGGTGTAGCTAAGTCTCCACTAGATGTGCATGTATTTTTGGTGGAAGCTTGGACCATTGTGGTCATATTTATATTTAGTGGCTTCTTCTTTGAATTGACTTTGTAATTTGCTTGCACTGCATTCGTCTCTTTATGCCTCGATGGATATAACATCTTTTATTCCATCCCTCTTTTGAGGTGTTGGAAAAAATTGTGTCAGCAGATCCTTTCCTCATCCGAAGCAACTGTCGCAACCTCAATCTCTCCAGTCTTTAGATGTCAACGCTGCAAAGACAAAGATAGAAATGCACTACCAAGATGGATTGCCTTTCGTAGCCCCATGCAAGTCGATCTAAGTGCAACGTGCATGTGTCCAAAATTGCTTCATTGATGCAGAGTTGTACGATGACGCCAAGTATTCTACTTAGGTACATATGAGTTGATTTCCCAAATATGGTCTTATGGAACCCAAAGATTTAAGTCACAAGACCTGAAGAGTCTAAATTATAGATCCTAACTAGGCTCCTTACAATGAAAGTTAAATACCATAATCAAGCTCCATCCTTTAAACTATTCCCAATCTTTAGTTCTAGAAATCAAACTTATTCTGAAAAATGATAATGCTAATACAATAATGTTTTGTGAAGTATATTTTCTGAATTCTACTCATTTTTATGGATTTTAAAGCTTTTGTAATTTTTATAAATTTTAGGACTTTGCATTTTTATGGATTTTTCAATTTTATAAATAAGCATGTGTACACAAATTTTACAAGATATATTACCCATATTTTATTTGGATTAAATAACTAATGTATTTTACAAATTTTATATACAGAGAATTTTACAAGGATTAAATGATTTTTACACATATTTTAGTAGATAGGATTTGAAATAAGTATTACATATTAAATACATATTTTAAATAAATATTTTAAATAAATATTATAGATATATTTTACTTATTTACAATAACTTTATAAATACTATATAAAAAATAGATAAATAGATGGATTTTAAATTAACCCTCACCCAAATTTTATAGATTAAATATATATATAGAAAATACATAAAAGTACGAGTTATGGACGCAAGTATATATACAATATATACACCCCCCATACTTAGCTTGTGCTATGTCCTCATAGCGTCAAAAAGAGAAAAAGGACATAACTCGTGCTAAGTAAAAGTGGGTGAAAAAGAATGAAAGAGTATAAGTTAGTCGACCTCCCTATACTTACGATCAGGTCATCGTAAGTATAGTGGAAGACAAAAATGAGGTGACTGAAGGAAAAGAATATACAACGAAGGAACAAGAGAAATAGAGAAGAACGAGATCAACAAAATCACTAGGTCCCCCCTATACTTAGGATAAGGCATCCTAAGTATAGAAAAGAATATGGCCAAAATTGGGGACCAGTGATTCATGGAAAGGAAAGGATATACCAGAGAAAAATAAAAAGAACAAAATTGAAAACGCTAATCAACGGGAAATTAGTACCCCCTATACTTAGGATTTGGTATCGTAAGCATACAAGATGAGCAAAAAATGGGGATGATTGTGGTCTAAGAATGTACAGGTGGTGGTGTACTCCAAAAATCGAATAGCTCAAAAGTCTCTGTACAGGTCATAATGAAGTGGAAGAGTAGTCACGAGTCCGTACAAAGTAGATCACCTCAACATGGGCCAGATGATCAGTAGTCTCCACGAAGTGCTTCAGCATCTGCCCATTCACCATGAATGGCTCTGCACCAGGTGATACATCTGATATAGTTATGCTTCCATTGTCGTGCACCATTCTGACTATGTAGGGTCCTTCCCACTTGATATTTAATTTGCTAGGAAAAATTCTCAATCATGCATTGAACAACCATATTTTCTGCCCAGGAACAAAGATCTTTTGTCGAATATGTCTATCATGCCATCTCTTCACTTTGTCCTTAGAAATGAGGGTGTTCTCATATGCCTGATTTCGAATCTCTACTAGCTCATTCAGATCCATCTTCCTCTTGGCTCCTGCTTTCTGCGTATCCAGTGAAATCTCTCTGATAGCCCATTCGGATTTGTGCATGATCTCTACAGGCAAATGGCATGGCTTCCCATAAACTAGTCTGAAGGGTGAATGATGAATCCCCATTTCATCACCTTTATTCTATCAGTTTGGCCTTAAAAACCCCAGCAAATGCATGTAAATAGCATTTATTTGTACATAATAACACCCATTATTTATTGTATTTATTGTACATAAAATAAGGTTTTTAATGCCAAAATTATAGAATAAAGAGAAGAAAAGAAAAAGGAATAAAATATTGCAAATATTTTATGACCCAAACCTTGAGACCAAGGCCAGCATGGAATTGGTCGACAAGGAATAAAGTAGGGGGAGATAAGGGCCAATATACAATAAATACCTCATTTATTTCTTCATTTATTTATGCATTTTTGACACCTATTTTGTACATAATTATTTATTCATCAAATAAAGAAACTTTGTTCATAAAAGTTGTAGATAATAATGTAAATAAAATTACAAAATTGAGTTTGTGTAAAAATAATACTCAATGTACATTTTATACACAGAATAAAAAGCCAAAATCTCAACTTCACAGACCCATATCTTGCAAATAAAAACTCCAAATCACCCAAACTCACCTTTAATTGTATATAGCATTTCAAGAACTATTTTATAAAATTGGTTTCATAATTTTTGGAGTCCATCTGTGGAAGTTAGGTTTTTGGCCCTTCTTGTACATAATACCTGATTAAAATATTCATTTTATTCAATATTTATTATTCTTACCAAATTATATTTTTAATTTTGTAGATAATGTATATAATTCATGTACATATTGACATTAGAATAAAACAAAAATAAGTTGTAAAATAAAATAAGTCTATGTAATCTATAGACAAAATACCTATGTGAAGAATGTACATAAATAAAAGGGGAAAACATTCTTTAATTGTTTCATTCTTTTATATTTTTATAATAATGTATATATTATATATAAATTATTAAAAATACAAATTCATAATAAAAACAAATAAAATTCATTAAATAAATAAAATATATATAATATATAGGTAAACTACCTATAAGTATACCTACATATACCTAAACACATTTATTTAAAAATGTAAATAACCTCATAAAAATCAAATAAAAATATATTTACACTCACAAAAATAAGTTATAAATTTATAAAATAAGAATATAAAATAATAAAATAAAATAAATAAAATAAAAATAAATATAAATAAATATACTTATAAATACATTATTTTAATAAAACCGTAATAAAATACTTCAAAAAAATAATAAATAAAAATCATAAATAAATACTACATTAATTTATAAACATTTTTTATTTTATAAGTAAAATATAATTAATTCATTTATTAGGGTAAAATAATCAGTCAACTTCTTGTTGACGTGGACCAATCAGGACCTTGCGTTTGTTGACCGCCCGGTCAACTGCGCCCCCAGGCGTCTGACTTGAAGTGGACCATCTTGTCCCCCGCTTTTCATGCCTTTTTCCTGGGCGTCTCGTCCATCACTCGCCCTCGAATCCTTCTGACAAATTATTCTCTGATCATCCATGATCCCCGCCGATCATTTAGATCCTTTGTACATAGCTCGTATCGCCGGCTACAGCCTGGTCAATAAGGGTGCCCAGTTTGTGTATAAATAAGGAACCTTTGCCTCCTCTTCAATTTTGGTCAGCTTTCAGCCAATCCCTTCCTCGCATTCGGTCCTGGTGATGTTCCTTATGACAGGAGGAGCTCGCCAGCATCTTGAATCGGTCGGAGAGGCGAAGGTTGCACCCATGGCGGCGCTCCGGCAGCCGCCCTGCTCCCTAGAGTCCCTTCAGGTATAAGAGCTGCGCGTTTATCTTTTTAGGTAGATTTTTATTCCCGTGTTTTATTCCGCATTTTATTTTGCATTTAGATTAGTAGATTAGTGTAATTTAGGTTCTTCGAAGTTCGCCGGAGCTCCGCTCTGGCGACTTCTCCATCGTGCCATCGTTGTTTTCCCGACTCGCTTTCACCGTCATTTCGTTCCCCTTCGCCTTCTCCACCTTCCAGCCACCTCCTATCAACCGGAGCCTCCTTGGTTCCGTGAATCGAAGCTCCTCCATCACCCTTCGCCGGAGCGTCCTCGCCCATCATCATCCCCGTGCTTCCAGCTTCAAACCCCGGGTCGAGGAGAAAGACCTCGAGCCCCTCTACCTTCCTGTGCAGGTTAGGTGCCTCACAAAGCACCAGGAGTCGATTTACCAGCGGGCGGAGGTACCTGGAGCTGCTGTCCTTCTCCGAGCTTGTGGCGGCGCTCCAGCGTGTCTCCGGCCGATCTACCACCTCCAGCAGATAGAGCAACCCTCCAGGAAGCGTCTTGGACCTTCAGGTGCGGCAAAGACCGGCGGAGGAGCGAGATCGAGGAGGAAGAAGCTCTCCCCGGCGAGCGTTCTTCCCTGTTCTTGCACGTGCGCTTCCCGCCGTTGGATGAAGACGAAGGCCCCAGTTTCAATCACAGCTGTCCGATGGAGCATCGCTCTGACCGTCAGATCACCTTGGGTGATCTAATCCTCACCGCTCATCGGCGAAGCGTCATCGGCTCACGTGGAGGCGCCACGTGGATAAGTCACGAAGCTCAACCGTTAGATCCAGCGCCTGTGGGGGTAATTTTCACTTGTACCCCCTCCTTTTTGTATATTTAATGTTTATTACTGTAAAATAAATAACACGTTGTCAATAATGTGGAAATTTTGCATGTGACCCCCTGTATTGTTTTCATATTACACCTGGGTCCAGTCCACGTCACCTCACGTGTAGTCCCACGTGAGGTGGTAAAATTACACAAGTCCCCTTGTATGTTTGCGTATTTATTTTTAGTCCATAAAATAAAATTCTCAGTGTATTATTTTTGTGAAAAAATTGCAACCAGGACCCTACATTTTCGGAAATTGCGTTTTGGTCCCTGTGGGTGCGGATCACGTGTAGTCCCACGTGATGGTCAATTTGCAAGGGGGCCCTGGCGGGTTTGTTGATTTGGTTTTAGTCCTGAAAACTGCAGAATACATTATAATATTTTGGTGTTTTTGCACTGTAATCCTCTGAACTTATGTTATTTGCAAAAATGCCCCTATCAGGCTTAATTATTTGTGTATCTTTTATCCATTTATTAAAAATACCTACGAGGCTTCTAAAAATTCACAAAAATTAGGGTAAATGGTTTATGTGATGCTCTTGCATGCCCTAATTTTATTTCACTTTTTTTTTCATTTTCCCTAATTAATAAAAATGAAATAGGAGCCATTTTTGCACTGTCTAATTTATAAAATATAAAAAAATTAGAAAATGTTTTCAAAAAAATCCAAAAAAAATTATATATGGTATAATTATATATATGTTGAGTCCAGAAATTGAAAAACCCTAAAAATATGAAAAAGAAAAAAATAAAAATCAGAAAGCTCCAAAATCCAACAAAAAAATAGAAAAATCCGTAAAAAAACCCCAAAAATATATATTTCTCTTTTATAATTATCTATATATTATTATTAATGTATTAAAATTAATTTGGGAATTTTTGGAGTTTATTTTATATTTTTAAAACCCAAATTAAATTCGGGTATGTACTTAGTCCTATATTGTGGACATTTTTGAAATCAAAAATACATAAAAATTAGAAATATTTCAGAAAAATAACAAAAAAATTAAAAAATATTAAAAAGCTAAAAAAATTATATCTATGTATATATTTAGTATTTATGTCTCTATATATATACTATATTATTCCTCTTTCTCTCTCTTCTTATATATACACCTCTTTATATATGTCTTATATATCTTATATGTATAGATATGTATATATATATATTACTAAAAATAAAAAAATATATAAAATATAAAAACAAAATAAAAATTATAAAAACAAAAATAAAAAAAAGAAGTATATAAAATCCAAACCCACAAAAACAATAATTGGACATGAACAATTGATTGAATAATTACACAACACACATACAACCATTCGCCTCCCAGTGTTCGACCTCTACCTGTGCTTACACCTATACACATTTACATGTAGAGTTATAATAAATTTTAACTCCACATTTTTGGATATTCATTGCATATATTTATTGTGGGTTAATTGTTGATCGATCTGGGTATTTTGGAGCGGTCGACTCAGCGACTGGATCTCTTGCCTTGTGAGACATCTAGACCCTCTGAAAAACCCCAGTCATCAGTGAAGTACCTAAGGGAGTCTTATATGCAGTATGATATGCCCAAAGAACCTGATCTATAAGCTGTGACTAGTTCTTCCTATCTGGTCGTACTATTTTCTTAAGAATGGATTTCACCTCCCTATTTGAAACTTCAGCCATGCCGTTCGTCTCTGGGTGGTAAGGAGAAGCTACTCTGTGATCAATGCCATAGTTCTTCACTAGCTTTTTTACCTCCTTATTAATGAAATGGCTACCCCCATCTGAAATAAGAATACGTGGAATACCGAACCGTGAAATAATATGTTCCCTTAGGAACTTGCACACTATCCTACTGTCTGCAGTTCGTGCAGGTATATCCTCTACCCATCTACTAACATAATCTACAACAAGAAGAATGTACTCAAAGCCACTGCTGGAAAGAAACGGTCCCATAAAATCTATGCCCCATGCTCAAAGATTTCACAAATAATATCAGGTCACATAAGCATCACATCTCTAGCATTGAACGTTCCTACTGCTCTCTGACAATCCGGGCAACTTTTTACAAATGTGCAAGCATCTCTAATAAGAGTCGGCCACCAAACTCCACTCTGTAGTACCTTCTGCGCTGTCTTCTTCCCTGAATGATGTCCCCCTGCCTATAAGGAATGACACAGAGTGAGAACACTATTGTATTCCTCCTGAGGAATACATTGCCTGTAAACACAATCCGGTCCCTCACAAAAAAGAATCGGATCCTCCCAATGGTAGTATCGTGCCTCAAAAATTAGTCTATCGACTCGATCCTTCGGCCAATCCTGTGGACTCTTCTGTATAACCAAAAATTTCACTATATCTGCATACCATCGAAGCTCTGTAACTGCAAAGATACTCTCGTCTGGAAATCTCTCTGCAATCTCTGGCGTGTACTCATATGAAGGCTGCTCTATTTATAATCGGAAGAGGTAATCAGCTACCATGTTCTTTACCCCAGGTTTATCTCCAATGTCTAAATCAAACTCCTGAAGTAAGAGAATCCATCTAAGAAGACGTATCTTGGCATCCTTCTTCTCCATCAAAAATCTAATAGCTGAATGGTCTGTGTAAACTGTAATCTTTGAGCCAGGAAGATATGATATGAATTTGTCCAATGTAAATACCATTGACGACATCTCTTTCTCTGTCATTGTGTAATTGCGTTGATCATCATCTAAAGTCTGGCTGGCATAGTGGATAGCAACGGGAAGTCCATTCCTCCTCTGTCCTAATATAGCCCTGACCGCAAAATATGAAGCATCCGTCATGATCTCAAATGGAAGAGACCAATCAGGTGGTTGTAGGACAGGAGCATTGATAATCATCTCTTTCAATGTGAGGAAGGCATGAAGACAATTGTCATCTAACAGAAACTCAATGTCTTTGCTTAATAATTCAGTTAACGGTCGGGCAATCTTGGAAAAATCCTGAATGAATCGTCTGTAAAAGCCAGCATGCCCAAGAAAAGACCGTAACTGCTTGATGTTGGATGGTGGCTCGAGATGCTTGATGACATCTACCTTGTCAGGGTCAACCTCCTTGCCTCGCCGGGAGATGACATGCCCCAACATGATCCCGTCTGTAACCATAAAATGGCACTTTTCCCACGATAAAACGAGGTCTACCTAACAATATTTCTGAAGAACCTGGTCTAGGTGCGCTAAACAATCATCAAAGGACTCACCACAGATCGAAAAATCATCCATAAAGACCTCTAGAAAATCACTAACCATGTCTGCAAAAATGGCAAGCATACACCTCTGGAAAGTAGCAGGGGCATTGCACAATCCAAACGGCATCCGTCTAAAAGCATACGTGCCAAAAGGACATGTGAAGGTAGTCTTCTCTTGGTCTTCAGGAGCAATAGTGACCTGGTTGTATCTGAAATAACCGTCAAGAAAACAGAAGTATTCCTTCCCTACCAACCTCTCTATGATCTGGTCTATAAACGGTAAAGAGAAGTGGTCCTTCTTCGTCGGGACATTCAACTTCCTGTAATCAACGCACACCCTCCACGACGTGGTTACTCTCTTTGGAATCTCCTCTCCACTCTCATTCTTAATCATTTGAATTCCCGACTTCTTCTGGACAACATATGGGCTAACCCACTCAGAGTTGGAGATGGGATAAATAAACCCTGCATCATACCATTTCGTAATCTCTTTCTTGACAACATCTCGTAAAACCGGATTCAGCCTGCGCTGAAACTCCTAGAAGGTCTGCTGTCATGATCGAGATAGATATGATGAAAACACAAAGTAGGATTTATCCTACGAAGATCGGATACAGTCCACCCAATAGCCTTGCAGTTTCTTTCAAGAATCTCCATCAGAGGAGATTCTTGATTTTCGGTCAAAGATGAGCTGATGATGACCAGAAACTGTCGATGTGGACCTGCAAGGAAAGCATATTTCATGTTTGGTGGTAATGTCTTCAGCTCTGGTAAGGTAGAATCTGGCTCTGTTGTAACCTCATCCGTATGTGTAATGGAATATGTGCTGGTGGTAGATGTGTCTGCAATATGGTTATCTACTATCTCAATTGCTCCAGAGTTGGACTACAGAAGATGTTTGAAACATCATCCGACTCGTGGGTGTGCCCTATAGAGTCATGTATAGACAATTAACTGTAATAATACATGACTCTATAGGACTCTACACACTTCACGAGGTCCAGTGCCCGAGGGATTATTCCCTTAGGGGCATCGTCGACTTTATCGTTGTTTTCATCGCATTTTTTTATTTTGTTTTCCGATTTTTGATTTTCTTTCTTTTGTGTGATTGAGCCCCAGTACTAGGAGTTATTGACATTAGAATTAGGTTCAAAAACTTAAATAATCATTACATGTGCCTATAGTCTACATTTGGATCTAATCAAATATTAAATTGTCAATTCTTTAGACTTGAGATCGAGCATCGAGAGAAGTTCTATACAACGCTTGCAGGATCCGCTACGACGGACACCGATGCACTTCAAAGATCGGACTCTTGGATCTCATTTCTGAGTAGTTGACACTTTGTGCTTCACGATAATAGCAATTTGTCATCTAGGATGATTTCATCGGCTTGCACTGCATATAGTTAGGTTTTAATTTTGCTTAGCATCCCTGCACGAAGAGAGCTGGAGGCAAGGTAAGCATTTCTCTTTATAATTCATCATCGATTTGCTGCTTGCATTGATTTTCTGACTCCCTCTACTTTTGATCACCTAGGAGCTAAAAGGAATTGATTCCCTAATAGGATCATGCATTTCTCATTAAAAATACAAAAAAATGATAAAAATAAAATTGGGTATGCTAAAATTACTTGACCCTAAAAAAATACCAAAAAGAGAAATATTTGATTTGGGGCAAGTAATCCCCTCATTGTCTTCATTTTAAATTGCTCACGCACACACTAAGGAGTAGTGCCAAAATCCCGTAAGCCAACTTAAGTGTTTGCACAATATTTGTGATTATCACCTACCTCTAAAATAGACAACAAGATAAAAAAGACCGAACTTTTACGGTCTTCACCTAGTTGAGTAGGTGAATTGAGGGGTTTGTTTGGTGTGCATTTGTTTGTGATTGTTTGAGTGCATGCTAGATCTTTCTATACACTTGTGCCTTTTTCTCCTAGCTCTTGATTTGACCATCATTCTCTCCTGATTATTTTCCTTTTGTTTCGAGATCGATGATTGGAGTGTATTTTATCCGGACTTTGAGGATCCCTCGTACCCTCCAATCGGACCATCTCCATTTTTCCAGGAGGACTTTGCTCCTGATTTCTATACATATCCGCCTCAGCCACAGTATCAGTCCTCAGATTTTTACCCACCACCACCCTCACATTTTCCACCTTCACATTCAACCGAGACTATCCTGTTGGAGTCACCTCTTATGACATCCACACTTGAGACCTTGACCTAGTTCATGGAGCATATGGACTCGAGGATTGACGACCTCTCTTGCCTAAATAAGAGCCATATTGATGCTTCCCGATCCGACGACTTGGATTCATTTGAGGATTTCTACGAGAGCTTGCAATCGCCAAAAATACAAAAAATGAGAAAATTTTAAAAATACAAAAAATGAAAAAATTTTAAAAATACAAAAAAGATCTCAGGAGACACATGGCTATTTCCGACTATGAGGAGAGGGCCCACATGCCAAACCCTTTGACCACACATCCATTCACATCATGTCTCATACTTTCCCTGAGGATGATATTGTACAGACTACTCTTTGTCGTCCTCATGTAGATGATGATGCCTATCTTCTCCCTTGTATGGTGAGATCCAAAAATTCAAAAACTATTGACTGAACCTGAAGTGGTGGTCACCATTCATGAGATCATCGATGCCCCATTTTGCTAGGCCATGACCCATTTATCAGCTCCTCAACCTAAGAAAATAAAGTAGAGGAGCAGATCTTAGCGTTATATTTTGACCATGGCCACTTCCCACGACATCACACACCGTCCAATTTTAAGGAAAAGGAACACTGCTACACCTTCATTAGTTGCACTATCTCTGACCATACATGTGATCACACTCTCCTTGATGGCAGTGCTTCGATTAGCATCATACCCTTCTCCCGATACAGTCTCTTCACTTAGGTACTCTCAAGAAAACCAGGATGATCATTCAGTTTGCTGATGGATCTATCAAGAGGCCAAAGGGTATTCTAGAAAATGTTGTCATTTTGATTTAGGGCATAAGGTATACTATCGACTTTGTTGTATTGATCATGGAGACCTCCACTGGGGAACACTCTCCAACCATCCTAGGATGACCCTTTATCGCCTCTGTGAGAGTCGTTATTGACTATGGATCAGAAGAGATTCGTTTTCGTCATGTTGATGAAAGCGAGGTGATCATCACGTTACCTACTGCCGACCAGGGACCTGCATCTGATGCGACTTCACCTATTTTGGCTGACCCTGAGGACTATGACCTTGATGAGACCATCAGAGATTTTTTCTATATGTTGGATTTCACTGAGACCCAAGAACTCCTCCCCATGGATGAAGAGTCGAAAAGCATAGACCTCGAAGTTCCCTCTTCTAGTACTTGGTGATGTGTGGATGACATTCATGGGATTAACATGATTGACACCTTAGAGCGGAGGGGCAGACTTAGACGAGATTGATAAGGTTGAATTTGATCTTGTTGCGTTCATCTATGAATTCGGGCCTTTTGATGAGAATGATGATCTAGTTGAGACTTTAGAGGATAAACATGACTTGACTACTTCCATAGATGAGTCTGTTCCTTTTGGTTTTGACCTAGGAGAGGACTCGCAGGATGACCTTGACTTACTTCTTCCAAAGATAAGTTCGTCTCGTTTCAGTTTGACCTAGTGAGACACCCAAGGCCAGGCCTTGTCACACTTTTTCCACTACCCCGTCTGTGCCTTCTCACTTTAGAACCACTGAGGATCCTCACCAAGTCAATCCTGATCGGCACTTGTCTACTGAGGACCCCGATATCGACATGCACCTTGTCAGATCCATTCCTCAACAGTCTCACAAGAAGGTTCGCTTTCTAACTTCTTGACCTATGTATATCCACCCTTTTGTATATTCTCTTACAGTTATCTTCTTTCATCTACCGTATCGCTCACCACCCCATTCTCGTGTGTGCCTTGCTTAGGACATACTTTGTCCTAAGTATAGGGGGTGGACAAGCCGAGTGTTCTTTCTTTGTTCCGTTTCATCACTCTTGTTGTTGCCTATTGTTGGGAAAAGAAGACATGTTGTTTATTCGATAAACCCTAGGCTCTCTTATATAGGAGAGTAGCCTATGGGGTAAATTACATAAAGTGTTCATAAGAAGAAGGAAAATAAGAAATAATACACATAACATAAAATATATCTCTACACTCCCCGTCAAGATGGAGCATAGATATCGATCATGCTTATCTTGGACGAGCACTTCTGGAATGGTCCTCTAAGTAAGGACTTGATGGAGATATATGTAGTCTGGTCTCCTGAGCTGACATGAGATGCAGAAATAAAACCCTTATTGATCATATCTCATATATAATGACAATCAACCTTAATGTGCTTGGTTCGTTCATGAAATGCTAGATTATTTACAATAAATATAGCAACTTGATTGTCACATTCCAGTACTATAGGATGGGGGACCTCTCTCTCTATATATATATATCTATAAGTACGGATTTAACCCACATCATTTCTGTACTGACCTGGGCCATAGCCCTATATTTAGACTCAACACTAGATCTGGCTACAACGGTTTGCTTCTTGCTCCTCCATGAGACAAGAGAATCTCCAACATATACGATAAATCCAGTGTTGGACTTCCTATCCTTAGGAAATCATGCATAACCTGCATCTACACATGCTGATATATTGACCTTCTTGCCTTTCTTAAACAATAGACATGCACTTAGAGATGATTTAAAATACCTGAGTATCATATGTATAGCATCCATATGTACCTGATGTGGTTGCTCCATGAACTGGCTCACTCGACTAACAACAAAAGATATATCAGGTCTGGTAATGGTAACATAAAGAAGTTTTCCTACCATCTCTATGTATCTCCTTCTATCCACCTCATCATTATCATCATCATATCGTTTCATGCTTGGATCCATAGGTGTAGTGGCAGGTTGACATCCAAGCATTCCTGTTTCACTTAAGTCAGTGACATATTTCCTATGAGTCATCATGAGCCCTTGTTGATTTCTGGCAAACTCTAGTCCCAAAAAGTATCTAAGTACTCCAAGGTCCTTGGTGAAAAATTCACGACCCAGAATTTCTTTCGCCCTTTTGATTCCTTGTATGTCATCTCCTGTAATAAGAATATCATCAACATACACCATAATTACAATCATACCTCTGGATGTTTTCTGTATAAAGAGGGAATGATATTTATTTAACTGATTGTACCCTTATCTTTCAAACAAGTCTAAAAGCTTATGGAACCAAGATCTAGGGCTTTGCTTAAGGACATAGATTGCCTTATGAAGTCTACACACCAAATGAACACTCCTCCTCAACAGCAAAACCAGGTGGCTGTTGCATGTAGACTTCCTCCTGAAGATCACCGTATAGAAATGCATTCTTGACATCTAACTTAAACAATGATCAATCTCAAATTACTGCCACAAAGAGAATGATCAGTAAGGTGGAATGACGAGCAACATGTGAGAATGTGTCAAGATAATCCACCCCGTATGTTTGTGTAAACCCTCGTATAACCAGGCATGCCTTGTATCTATCGATGCTGCCATCTGCATTTTGCTTAACTGTAAACACCCATTTACAGCTAACTGTAGACACGCTAGTAGGAGTAGGGATAAGGCTCCAGGTGCCTCTCGACTGAATATCAGCCATCTCTTCTTCCATATCTAAGCACCATCGGCTGCCCTTCAAAGCATCTTTTGCGTTGAGGAGAAGAGATCGGTTGTGTTGTAAAGACTGCAAAGTAACCCCAGGAGAGAGTTTGACAACCCAACATCGCTTGTTAGTCTTGGAAGTACAAATAAAAGGGCTGGTAAAGAAAAGGAGGGTTCCTAAGATCACTAGAACTAGATGGTGAAATCTTGTAAACGGGTATTCCAGATCCGCAAGAGCGGGCCTCACAGTTTGGTATCAGAGCAGTGGTACCTCGCTACATACATTCGTAGTATTATTGTTCTAATCACACTAAATCCTCGGATTGCGACAGTCCTTTGACTTGTCACGAGTCTAAAGGGGAAATATGACATTCAAAATTAATGACCACAGATGTCACCAATTGCAAATAATTTTCCATATGTATCCCAAGAAGAGAAAAGGCATAGTTAGAAATATCCGTGAACATTTACTTTAATGATATCGGTTCTTACATAGAACCATGGCATCATGAACTGGCCTTTTATGTTTTAATTGATTCTGAAGCGATAGACGAACTTCGATCAAGATCGGTTATGTATTTAACAGTAATGCGATCTCGAACTCAATCTCTCTCTCAGGTGGTAAACCTGACAAATCATTAGAGAACACACTAGGTTAATCTGACACTATCATGATGTCCTGAGCCATTGGCTCTCCGTCAGATGTCTTTTGGATAATTACTAGAAATGTGTCGCATTCTCGATCTATGAGTCTTTGAGCTCTCAACACTGAAATGTACTCCATTTTGGAGTCATGTAATGTATTCTTAATGGTAAACTCGGGTATGTTTGGAATCTTTAAGACAACCGTCTTCATGAAGCAATTATCTAGGCATAATGAGCTTATAGCTAATCCAAGCCCATAATCAGGTCACACTTGACAAGTTGTAGTAGTAGATAGTTGATGATCATCTCATGACCATCAATCAATATTGGTAACCTTCTGACTATTAGCCTTATAATAAACAACTGGTCACCCGACCTATGGATGTGACAGGGATGATCTAAGGCATATGCAACTCTACCTATCGAAGCTAGTTCAAAGCATCTTGGTAATTCCATGGAATATACACGACAGATAGTGCAATAGCAAAATTCCTAAATTCACCAGATAAGCGATCAAAAGAAACCATGGATGCTATAGGATATGATGCACAACTATGCTTCTGCTTCCTTAGCGCAATAGGTAGATTCAAATCAGCAACCTCCTCATCTGTCCGATGTACAGAAGCCTGCTCAGATAAACCATTAGATCCATCATTAGAAACTATATTCTCAGGACATACCTCATGCGTGCTAGATGACGAGTAGTGACCATGAGCAGAAGCTGGCCGTCGGGTATAGTGGTGTGGCAATGGTGGAACATGGACTGTAATAGGAAGTGGGGGCAACATAGGTGGTGGTGGTGGTAACGTAGATGATTGTGGTGGAGGTGGTGGCATGTATATGGCTTCATCAGTGTCTGAAGACATCAATCGATCAACTGTAGGGGAGAAGTACATAACGAACTCAAAAAAGGTGACATACACTAGCATAATATTTCCCGCGCGTCGGATCATAACACATGTACCCTTTTTGTGTCTTGGAGTACCTGACAAAGACACATTTGACAACTCTAAAAGAAAGCTTGTCAATACCTGGAGACAACTGATGGACGAAGGCAATCGAGCCAAATACACGAGGAGTAAGTAAGAATAATTCCTTTTCAGGGAAGGCCAAAGAGAAAGGGATCTTCTCACCTAAGACTGATGACAACGTGCGATTTATGAGATATTTGGTTATTAGAACAACATCGCCTCAGAAAGAATGAGGAGAACGACTCTGGATGAAGCGTCCTAGTGACATCAAGCAAATGACAATGTTTTCTTTCTGTAACTCCATTTTGTTGGTAAGTATAGGCACATGATGTTTGATGAATAATTCCTTGGGTGGAAAAATAAGTAATACAAAATTCCAAGGCATTATCAGTTCTCACAATCTTCACAGAGGTAGAAAAAACATTACATACTTCATTTATGAAAATTTTGATAACATTCCCAACTTCAGATTTATTATTTAATAAGAAGACCCAAGACAGACGAGAAAAATCATCAAAAGCGACAAGACAAAACTTGTGCCCCTGATGATCAGGGACACGACTGGGACCCCAAATATCGACATGCAACAACTAAAAAATGGAGCTACTGCTCTGACTCTGACAACTGAGAAAGGTAGATCGACGATGCTTTCCCGACTGACAAGCCTCACATTGAAAGGACGTGTGAGACGAGATCTGGGGAAGAACACGACATAGCTTCTGAAGCAGTAGATGACTAAAGCGCAGATGCCACATAAATGGTGAGACAGGTCCAACAGGTAGAGGAGATTCCGGCATACAGAGTTCGAACTAGGCGATAGAGGCCATCGTGCTCACATCCACACCCAATCACGTTTCCCGTAAGGATGTCCTGAAAAATGAGAGAATATGGATCAAAAATGGCTCAACAATGTAAATCCTTCGTAATCTTGCTAATTTACAACAAATTCATAGAGAAATCAGGTGCATGTAACACATTCTTTAGATGCATAGAGGGTGTCAAGCTAATTTCCCCCTGACCAGTGATCGGGGAGTGAGTCCCATCTGCAATAACCATAGTGCTACCTAGAGGAACCTGTCTGTAGGCTGTAAGTTGACCCCAATCTCCACACAGACGATGTGCGGCACCATAGTCCATAATCCACTCTTTAGTATCAGATCCACTACTGCTAGTGAGTGTATAAGTACTACCTGAGGTACTGGAGGCGGCTGAAGCAGCGACATCAGAATGACTCCCAGAGGACAGCGAGGGTAACACATGACTAAAGGGAGGTATAATACCCCTCAAACGAGCAACAAGATCATCAAAATGTTCATCCAAAGATGAAGCAGCTGGAGGATCAATCTGTTCAGCCACATGTGCAGAAGCAGGGAATCCATACTTGGAGTAGCTGAAAAACGTTACCTGATCAGCTTCTCGAATCCCTACGAAGAAATCAGAGAAAAAGTATCACGGTCGTTGTCGACCAGGTGAGTTTTACAGAAAAGATTAAGGGTTAGTTGATCTTCTTTATTTTTATTTATACTCCTAAACAAATGTGTATAGTGATTCGTACAGAAGTGTCGAACTCAGGGAGGCAAACTATTTAAAACTAGGGGAAATCGGTAGAAAATCTTAGGCAAGGGGGTTTTCTAATTTTTATTTTATTTTTAAGGATTTTTCTGAATTTTTATTTGATTTTTACGAATTTTATATTGTTTTTGTATTTTTTAATTATTTTATGATTTTTTATTATTAGAAAATATTTATTTTTTTATTTGATTTTAGTTTTGTTATTTTTATTTTTTTTAGTGTGTTTTACTGTTTTTTATGGATTTTTAGATGGATTTTATGGATTTTTATGGGTTTTGGGTTTTATATATATTGTATAGGGGTATAGATGTAATAGGTTGGGAATGTTAGGGTGTGTTTTGTAATAACAGGAAGTGTTGGGGTATTTGTGCAAATTGCAAAAAATAGGAAAGGTCTGAGTGTAAATAGCCTAAGAACACTCCTATGATGCACGAGCTACTCAACCTCCAGCGATTTGTTTGGAAATTAATAAACTGCTGCGAAAATGGTGGAAACTCCAGCTGGGTCGAAAGCACAAAATCCGCAGGAAATCACGTGCTTGCACGTGAGTTGCTCTTGAAGCGGGATAACTCACGGGTCTTCAACCTCCGTGGACCTGCAATTAACCAAACGTCCAATGATGTAATAGAAATTTGCCCCCCCAAAAAAATCTTCCCTGTACGCGATAATCACGCACACTCCTTGAGCGGTGGGTCGGCGATTCTGATATGGTTATGACGCGTGGCAGAGCCTTTGACGTTCGATCGAGAAATGATCGGATGGTTCAGGTGCAGTTTCCAAAGTTTTTTTTATCGAAAAATCCCGACGAGTATACAGGAGGTGGCGAGTTCTCGAGGCGGAGCCTGCTGATCGATGAAGCGGTTGCTACAGGTTCTCGTGTGCAGTTAGATCATGTTGTGCATCTTCGGGCGAATCGATTCTGGACTCAATCACCTCCGGATAGTTCTCGTTCAAACTCCAGCCGCGAAGCTCCTCAATGATACTCTTCGAACGACGAAACTATGGTCATGCGCGCTAGTGTTTCTGAAGGGGAGGGCCGTGTTTTCGCGGCGGAGGCGGAGGTCGGGCACAGGCTGAAGCAGCACCGAGGCATGGCCAACGCATGCTGGAGGACGATCGCAGACTTACGCCGGATGATGAACCTATGCGCAAATACTTCGCTCTCAACCCGAGGTCTTCATGGACGATGATGGACGGATTTGCAGGACGTGCTACATTTGGCGTTTCGGATTTTTGGCGGTTCACAGTGATTCACGGCAGTCCTTCACGGCGGAGCACGATCTCAATGATGGAGTTGCACTTCAACTCTGCGGTGACGCTAACTGTGAGTTGGTAGACTTGATCTCCAAGCGATACTTCGAGGTGTGTTCCAATCTCAGACTCTGGTCCTGTAAACAAGCAAATAGACTCGAGGTGCAAAACCTCGATCTGGTGTTACATGCATAAACATATACACATGGATGAGGTTTGATCCTTGGAGAATTGGAGGAAGGGGATCAATAGCTCAGATCCGTGGAGATCTAAGTTGAACAGATTCTGGAATATGATGAAAAAGGGAATCAAGGTCAGAACGAATAAACAGAATCGGTGGAGGAAGTTCTCATGATGCGATTTGTAGTAGAACATGAACTGGAAATGGATGACAGAATGGGAGTGCCACTTGATGTGTTTTTAAACGTGATTTAAGTTTCAATTTGGAGAGGGGAATGGAAATGATGTGAGTTGGAAACGAAACAGAAAATAGGAGGATTTGAGCGAAGAAATGGAGGGAGAATGAGAAGATTAGAGAAGGAGAAACGTAAGGGGGGGGGGGGAGAAGGATAAGGAATCTAACCTGGATGTAGAACGAAGGAAGGTTGTCGCCTGTGATCGGAGCGAATGCTCCGGGATTGTTGCCTCGACGTGGAGGCTGGAATCGCGGCGGCAGCGGAGCTCACGCCGGCGTTGATCTCGCGCACATCTCCTTCTGGCGGATCGATTCAACGGAGGGGGTGGAGCTCCTTTTATAGGGAAGAAGGAGATGAACCTGGACGGAAAATGGGGAAGGTGAAGTTCCTTGGGGCGCAAGCAAGGTGGTTCTGATCACCGCCGGCGATGGTGTCACCGTCGAGGTCGGTAGGATACCGGCCTAACGGCCGGTCAGTTTAGGAAGAGATGGAGAGACGGAGGTGGGCGGTTGGGTTGGCTTGGGGAAGAAGATAACGGGGAGGAAGATGGGGAAAGGGAAAGGAAGAGAGAGAAAGGGAAAGAGGGAAGAGAGAGTAAAATGAATAAAAAAATAAAATATAAATAAATACTTAATAATTAAAAGTAAATAATAATTTCGAAATTTAATAATTAATTAATTAATTTAAATAATATATTATATAAAAAGTTAATTAATTACTATTATTTAAATAATTAAGTAAGTAATTAAGTATTTAATTAATAAATAAATAATACATAAATAGATTTATAATTTAAATCAATAAAATATTATTTTGAAATAAAAATAAAGGATTAAGGTATTAAATAATAATATAAGTTACGGTTTATTGTACAATATACCAAGTACGGACCCGAAAACCGCGTTTTTCGCATTAACTCCGATTTTAGCGAAACTAGTGTCATTTTGTAGATATTTGAAAAATATAATTTTAGGGACTGAGTTTGCTCAATTCGGAGTTCATACGGGGCCTAGTTATGAGGCCCGGACGGAAAAAGTAGTGGCTTCGGGCTTTCGGATTTTTTCGATATTTTAATTTATTTTTATTTTTATATTTTTACATACAATTTTAGATTATTTTAGGAAAAAGAATTAAGTTAATCGGATTTGCGGTTATTTAATTAAAAATCCCGGAAGTTTCTACACATAGTACATATATACAACGGGTCCAAAAAGCCGAAACTCACCGGTTTTATCCGATTATTTTTCTGATATTTTTAATAAATAGTATTATATACAAAACGGATTTTAAAAGTGAGTTTGATCATTTTGGATTTTTCTATAAATAGATATGAACCTCGGAAGTCGGCTTTTACGGCTTTTCCGGTTCATTACGGTTATTTTTTTGTCAAAATATTTTTCTAATATTTTTATAAAATATTACATATTTTTATGAACAATTTTTATAAAAGAAGTGTTTTGATTTGAAGTTGTTTTGATGATAAATAAAATAGGTGAAGTATTTACAAGGTGAAAAATGGATAAATTACATTTTTGGTCTTTATTTTCTGAATATTTTTATAAGTTATGATCCTTATCTCCCCCTACTTATTTCTTTTGTCGACCCGATCAATATTGACCTGGTATCGGGGTTAGGATTAGTTTGTATATTACATATACACTCTTTTTTATTTTTATTTTCCTTTTTCTCTTTATTCTTTTATTTTGGTGAAAATAAGTGTTAAATATATAATATTAATATTTGTGGTTAGAATGTTAATTAGATGGAATTAGTGGATATTTACATGCATTTTACCAAGGATTTTAGCCAAAATGAAAGAATAAAGGCGATGAATCACGGATTCATCATTCCCCTATACTTTACCTTTGCTAGTCCCTTAGCAAACACTTATTCTATAAATAAGTGCAAGCAAAAAGAAAAAGAAAAAGGAAAATAAAAGAACTTAGAACATGCTTGTTTCTTTAAACCGAATATCACTTCATACGAAATCTGGAGCCTGGATTTAGACCTTTGGTTTAATAGTGTGTCGGGACTCTATTAGACTTAGGATTTAAGCCTCGACAGCCCTCAAGTTCCACAAATCTTTATCCAGATTCACCTCAACAGCCAGCTCAGATCCACCTATCCATCACGCAAACTTTTCGACTTTGAAAACAATTTGTACTGTGTGTGAGAAGTTTTAGCTCTTCCCGCTCTAGAGAGGCGAAGAAGCCGCCCATACAGCTACACACTTCCATTGGGCCCTTATCCAGCAACTCAGTCCTCGAGGAGGGAGGTATTTCCTTCTGAGGTCAGGTCGTGCTGTGTCCACAATCGAATAAGAGAGAAGGTAGAAGAAGGAGAAGAGAACTGGAGTGTGATCAGTGTAATCACATCTCCGGTGAAGCTTGGCCAGTTTAGCCAAGTCTCCACAAAGACATGCAGGCTTTTCTGAAGCTCGGACCATTGTGGTCATTTTTGGAATTTGGTGTATTTGGCTTCTTTGGTAGTAATGATTGTTGCACTGCATCGGTCTTTTGTGCCCCGACGGATATAGCATCTTTTCATTCCGCCCATTTTTTGGGGTCTTGGAAAAATTGTGCCAGCAGATCCTTCCCTCATCCGAAGCTTTATTTTAACCCCAATCTCTCCTGTCTTTAGACATCACCACCACCAGATAAGGATGGAAACACACCACTGAAATAGATTGCCCTTCGCAACCCCAGGCAGGTCGAGCTAAGTGCAGAGTGCATGAGCTCAAAATTGGTTCAAATGGAGAAGAGTTCAACGGATGACACCAGGTGTCCTACTTAGGCACTTTCAAGTTGAATTCCGAACACGGTCTCATGGAACCCAAAGAATTAAGTCTACAAGACCTGAAGAGTCTTAATTCCCGTTTCTGATAAAGTCCCTTTAGAATTAAATGGATTAAGGCCTAAACCAAGCTCCATCTCTCGGACTTAGATCCATTCGGTTCAAGAATCAAACTTGTTCTGAAAAATGCTAATGAATGCAACAATTTTTTTATGAGGTAAATTTTTCGGCTTAAATGTTTTAAGTGGATTTTAAAGAATTTTGCAAATTTTTATTGAATTTTAAACTTTTCAATTTTTAGGGGTCTTTTTGTAAAAGTTAGTGAATTAATTCGATTTACACAAATTTTACAAAGATTTTTGTGTATTTTACAAAGGATTTTATACAACTTTTATATACAAATTATACGACTTTTATACAAGATTTTTATGAGGATTTTATTTTTCAAATTTTTAAGGATTTTATCAAAAAAATTTACAACTTTTTTTATCTACAATTTTTAAGCCATTTTTATAAAACATTTTTACGGTTTTCTTGCGGCTTTTAAAAACCCAAAATATAAACCCATACTTTTAAGAAGCTTTATTGGTAAAAATACGAGAAAGTACGAGTTATGGCTTCTAAAGTATATATAGCATATATACGACACCCCCCCTATACTTAGCGTGAACTATGTCCTCATAGTGACCAAAGAAGCGGCAAAGGAAGACATAACTCGGGCTAAGTATAGATTGGTGAAAAGAAATGTATACTACAACGACACAACGAATAATGAATGAATGAATAGAAGTAGATCATCTCCTCTATACCAAGGATCAAGTGATCCTAAGGATAGCAGACTCAAAATCGAAGATGACCGAGGTCAAAAGAATGTACATACTCAGCGTCTCGGCTTGTCCCCCCTATACTTAGGGTAAAATATCCCTAAGTATAGAGACGAATATCAAAAGATGAGGGACAAGAGAGGGAGCAGACGATACAAAAACCGACGACGATCAAGAGGGAAATGAGCGGGATCACCCCCCCTATACTTAGGGTAAAGGACACCCTAAGTATAAGCAATAACATGGGTGATTGAACATGACGATACAAACAATAACACGGTGTCTACACCCCCCTATACTTAGGATAAAGCACATCCTAAGTATAGCAAAATCTAGATGAACCTAAGGGTGTAAGACAAACGAAAAGAAGAAAGAATAAAATCGAAAGTATATACAAGATCTGGTTAATCAGGTATGAGATGCATAGTGTAAGAGTGAAAAGATCATCTCATACAAAATGGATTGGGGCGACTTCAACGGTCTGTGGATCATGATCGAGAAATGGTTTCAATCGCTGACCGTTGACTCGAAAGGTGGACTCAGATGACAACTCAGATATATCGATGCTACCGTTGTCGTACACCTTTCTGATAATGTAAGGGCCTTTCCATTTACTCTGAAGTTTCCCTGGAAATAGTTTCAGTCTCGCATCGAATAGCCATACTTTCTGATTCGGCTCAAACTGCTTGTGGCTGATGTGAGCATCATGCCACTCTTTCATCCGCTCTTTGTAATGCAGGCTACTCGTGAAGGCTTGATCTCTCAGCTCTTCCAGGGCTGCCAGTTCAGTCTGCCTCTGATCTCCCAAATCATCTAGTCCAAAGATCACTTCTTTCACCGCCCACCAGGATTTGTGCTTGATCTCAACAGGTAAGTGGCATGGCTTGCCATAAACGAGTCGAAAGGGAGATGTGCCTAATGGAGTCTTGAAGGATGTTCGATATGCCCAGAGAACCGAGTCCAAAAGTTGCGACCAATCCTTTCGGTCTGGGCGAATGATGAATACCCATTCATCACTCTTTATTCTTCTATTTTAGCTACAAAAAAACCTTTGCAAATACATGTAGATATGTGTAAATACAAATAATTACCAAAAGCATGCATTGTGTAAAAACCTATAATTAGCATGTTTTTGTGCACAAAATAAAAGAATAAAGAGCAAAAAGAAAAAGAGGGAAATATTTAGAATAAATATTGAGCAACCTAACCCAAGGGAGGGCTCAGCATGGGCCTGACCGCATAAAAGCCAAAGTAGAGGGAGATAGGAGCTCATGTGTATATATTTGCAAATTAATAAAACTATATATTTTCCTCACCCAAAAATATGTTGTAAATATTTGTATATATTTTGTAAAAGTTATTAAAAACAAAATAAAAATATAAAAAAATCAAAAAGTCAAAAATACCCTTCCTTCACCATGTGTATAGACCATTATCTTGTATTTATTTAACCCTATAAATAAATGAAATTATTTTCAAAACTTTTTGTGAATATTCTATGGCATATTTTGTAAATAAAATAAATAATAAGAAACAAAACAAAAATCAAATAAAAATTACAAAATGAAAAATACCAAAATTCATTGTATAAATACCATGTATATAAATGTATATATCTATTTATTTCACCCTTATATATATATTAAAAATAAAATAAAAATATTCTTTTATTCCATATTTTATGGTGTAAATAAATAAAATACAAAATGAGCATAAAAATACATAAAAATAACAAATAAAAAATCAAAAATAAAAATCCATATAGTGTACATATACCTATATATAGAGCTACCCTATTTTTATTCCCAAAAATTAAATAAAAATCACCAAAAAATAGAAAAAAATAAAAGAAAAATATTTCATGTTTTGAGTTTTCTTTAATTCGGCCTATTTCTGCCCTAAAATAAATAAACAAAAATCAAGTCCACGTGGCCGCTCCTGATTGGTCCACGGGGGACTGTTGACCCCGGTCAACTCCCCCGCGGACTCCTTCCTATTCTGGACAACGCGCGCCACCCCATCTTCCCCGATTTTCCCACGCGACTCCAGGCTGTCCCCCACGCATATCCCATGCCCGGATTCTTCGCCGTTCATCCCTCTCCCTCGCCGGATCTTCAGCCATGAAATCAAAGCCTTCCATCGCTGGCACCACTCAACCCTAAACGCCCCTGTCACCTTATATATTCTTCCCTCCGCCGCCTCTGCGCCGCATCTTTGGATCGCCATCCTTATTCCCGTGACCTCCAGAGCGAAGCCCGAGGTGACAGCTCGAGTTTGACCCTGTTGCAGTGAGGTGAGGGTGTCCCTACCATCGATCCGGCGTTTCTCGCCGCCTTGCTCCGCCGCCGGCGTTGAGCATCGAGCTTCAGGCCTTGACGCCCTTCGAAGCTACGACCAGGAGCAAGATCAGCTCCAGCATAGTCTCCAGCATCCATCAGGTATCCGATTAGATCTTCCATTTAGTGTAATTTTAGATTACGCCCAAATCGACCCATCGACGCATTTCCCTGATTCCGTCCATCTCGCGCAACATCTCGATCCTCCGACCCGACCATCACCTCCGCCAACCCCTCACGCACCTTCTACGCCCTCTCATTCAACCCAGCTTGCCCCGGAGCTGGGAGTCGAGTTCCATCACCTCCGCCTCGCCGGAGCTCGTTCGCCCCACAGCACCGTCCACCTTCACCCCGCCTTCTTGGGTCGAGGCATTTTGCCCTCGACCCGCGAAGCGTTCTGGTTGCTTTGCAGGTCCAAAGGAGGTGTCTGAGCCTCCAGTCCATTTAAGACCAGAGCCTCGTCCCGCCTGGCCTCGCCGGAGCCCCTCCAGGGCTCGGTTGGGCCATCAGCCATCGTCATCAGCTACTGGACAGTGCAGCGGAGCTTCTCCGATCATTTGCAGCAGCTGAGGAGGACCGGAGTGCACGCAGGAGACCGGCGAACTTCGCCGGCGTCGAGTTCTTCCTCCATCATCCAGAGCCGTCCGATGACCCTCCGCTCCAGTTCTAATCCCAGCCGTCGATTTATAGAGGAGCAGTAGCCGTCGATCCATCTGAGGATCGCATCTGGACCATTGATAGCATAGGAGAGAGGCGCCAGCGTTTCAGACGTCAGATCCTCCACGTGGGCCTCTCCCCACCGTCGATCGAGCCGAAGGAAGAGAGAAGAGAAGAAGCGCCACCCATCCCAGCCGTTAGATCACCCACGTGGCGCACATCCAACCGTCGGCTAATAAAGGGGTAAATATCGTAGGGCCCCCTCGTAGTTTGTTATTTTCTTTTTAGTCCTGTAACTTTTAATTCAAGTTGTTTATTTTCTGGGATATTTGCACCAAGGACCCCGTACTTATTTTATTTGCACTTATACCCCCGCCTGTTGTGAGCCACGTGCGTCGTCACGTGTTATTCTGGGTTATTTGCAATATGTGCCTTGTAGTTCTGGATGTTATTCATTGAATAAAAAGTTTTGTTTATTTGCATATATACCCCTGTGAGCATTGATTATGCGCATGTGCGTTTTATTTTGGGTAAATTGCATATAAGCCCCTGGACTTTTGATACGAGTTATCAATAGGTCCTTGGAACTTATTTTTATTACATTTAGGTCCTTGAGTGCCCCAGGCACGTGCTTGGCACGTGACTTCTTGGGTATTTTGCACCAGGACCCCAGAACTTTTGGGTATTTGCACTTAGGTCCCTGTGCACAGTACCCCACCTTTATTTTTGAATAAAATATCAAACGACCTCCAAATCCAATGAGATTTTGACACATGGCTCCTGCCATGGTGTAGGAATTTCTATGATTTTTGGGGACATTTTTGATTTCATTTATTATTTTTAAAAATTCAAAAACACATATTTTTGCCACTGTTTGACTTTAAAAATACCAAAAAAATATAAAATCACTCCCAAAAATTCTAAAAAAATTAGATACTGTAGTTTACTTGTTGTCTGATTTTCTGGCCAATTTTGGCTATTTTTCATCACTTAAAAACCCTAAAAATTGAAAAACCCCTAAAAACTCATAAAAATTATAATAAATAAATTAAAAATCCAAAAACAATAATTAGGGTGCCTAAATTTTCCTTATTCTTTCTAGATTATAGGAAAATTACCTTTAGGGCTTTTTGAGATCCAAGAGTATTTTATTTTTGGGTCTTAAGCCTTGCTGGACAGTCCCCTTTGTTTTTCGCATTGTTTGATTTTTAATAAATAATTTACCCATTAGAAAAATCCCAAAAATTCACCAAAAACAGTAAAAAACTTAAAAAACCTAAAAATCAATTTTCTGGAATTTTTGCATCATTTCTTGTGTGTTGAATAAATTGTTGAAGTTCCCTTGTATTTGTCTTCTTTCATTTTCTCATCTTTTAAAAAAATCTAAAAAAAAAATTATAAAAACAAATAAAAACCACAAAAATATGTTCTCTGTGTTTTAGTTCAATTTGACTACATCGTAGGCCGCAAGGCCAATCTGTGCTCCTTGTGTTCGACCCTGGGAGCTATACCAGGTTAATCCTATAGCTAGATCGCTCTTTCTTGTGCTTGCTTGTTTTTATCTGATTTGAGTGATTGATTTTTTTTTGATTGACTTCGTTGAGTGACTGAGGTCGCAACGACCTAATTTTCTGTACCTTTACCTCTGTCACTTGGCCGGTCATCAGAATGGCGCCGTTGCCGGGGAGCACGGCTTTGTAGTCATTTTTCCATATTGTCTCTCTACATTATAACTGTTTTCTGACACTCTCTCTTTCTAATTTTTGTGCGAGGTACTGCGTGGAGAACTTGGAGTACCCTTTTTGAGGACCCGCACGGGAAGAAGAGCAGGAGGAAGAGAGAGAAGAAGGAGTTTTCATTTCTGAGAGAGAGAGAGAACAATATTTTTGTAATAATTTAGGACTCAAACTTTGGACTTGTGGACATTTGTAACTTAGCGGGTCTGTTTCGCCGAGCACCGGTGTGCTCGGGGGACCCATTTGGATTTTCGCGGCTTTTATCGTGGTTTTGATAGCTAGCTGCCTTTTCCGGTGTTTACGCGGTTTTTCTCGAGCCATTAGATTTAGGAATTTCTGTTGATTGTGACGTAAATATCTAAGGCCCAACACTTAATAGAATATCTGTTCCTATAGAACGTAATTGGACCTCGATAAAATTCACTGAAAAAGTTAGTTTAATTGGATTTGAGACCACGTGCCGTGAGGAGTCACATACAGCGCTGGCAGGACCCGTTGTGGCGGGCACCGAGTGACTCCCAAGATCGGACTCCGGACTCGATTCCGTTGGCTAACTATTGTTCTTCACGATCAATAGAAATTGCTCAGCTAGGACTCGGTTTTTCCTCGTTGCATCATTTAGGTAGTTTAATTCTGTATTTAAATTCTGCGCGGATCACTTGCATGTAGAGTGCTGGAGATAAGGTACGCATTTCTTTCTCTGCATGCATCATTGATTTCTTCGCACATCGGCTTTTTCGTCTTCTCCCTCTGTTTTTGGCTTAATCATCAGGAGAATCGGAAAAATCGTTAGGCCGCTTGTATTTATTTTGAAAAAAAAAAAAAATTAAAAAGAGAAACAATAAAAATTGGGACTGGATAACACTATTGACCCTAAAAGACACTCACATTAAAAATTTGTCTTGGGGAGAGCAACCCCCTCATTGTTTGGTTTGATTGTGCGAGAGAGTGACCCGAACACTAGGTAAAGCCCTCCGGTGCTCATCTCGACTGATTACCGACTCTTCTGTGCGGGACAGTCGGTTGAGAGAGTATCGGGTATCCCAGCAGGTCACGTAATCGCTCTGATATCTTGTGTGTTCACCAAATAAAAATTGACAAGATAAATTGACCGAGCTTTCACGGTCTTCAGATTGTGTTGAGTTGGTGAACAAGGGGTTTGCTTTGTGATCATATTTTCTCCAGATCCAATCCGCCCAACTCGCCAGATCAAGATGATGGGTAGACGATCTCTTAGGCAACCTCTGGCTGCACCGCTTTCAGGCGTGGCTACTCCATCATCTAGGTTGGCCCGTGAGAGTCGAGACCAGCTCTCCGGGCCCGAGTTCGATTCCACCCTGTTCCCCCTCGATCCCCTTTCTTCTGCTACTGAGAGACATGAGCCCGAGGAAAAACGAATTAATTTGACAGAACCTGAGTTAGGCTCATCTGATTTTGCAGACATCCCTATGGCTGGAGCCGGCAGTTCGGACGATCGCCAGCCCGAACATTTTGTCTTAGACCAGGGGGCGATCAACTCCACCCTGATCGCGTCATTAGAGACAGTTCAGCAGCAGTTACGCGATCAGGGGGCATTTATGATTGAGATGAGGAGGGAGTTGGAGAGACTCCGAAGAGAGCGAGACGAGCCGAGCGAGCCTGAGGACATTCCTGACGCTGATGCAGAGGCAGCAGCCGCAGCAGCAGCTGCCGCAGCAGCGGCAGCCGCCGCCGGAGGAGGACCACCGAGAACGATGCGGGAGCTACACAACCCCGGATCTACACTGATGCATCATTGGGTGGTGGTACCTGCTATCGTGGGGGATTTCAAGTTCCCTCCGAACACCCTGCAGATGCTCCCTCATTTTCACGGGCTTGCCACTGAGGAACCCCATCTCCATCTCCAGGAGTTTTTGATGATCTGCAGTACTGTCCACGACCGTCATGTGGACCAAGATACGATTCGAATGATGGCCTTCCCTTTTTCACTGGCAGATAGAGCAGCCGCCTGGCTGAAACATCTAGGGAAGTTTTTCTACACCTGGGATCAGCTCCGCACCGAGTACTTGAACAAGTACTATCCACTCGGGCGGACGAATGCAGCGAGGGCCCTGATCAACAACTTCTCCATGCTCCCTAATGAGCAATTTCACGAGGCATGGGAGAGGTTCAGAGAGCTTCTGGATAGATGCCCACATCACGACATCTCGAAGCCGAACCTAGTTCAGAGCTTCTTTAGTGGGATGACACCAGAGCTTCAGGGTCTGGTGAATGCTTCTTGCGGCGGGTCCTACTTTGCCAAGGACCACAACCAAGTCTGGGCCATCTACGAGGAGATGGCAGAAAATTACATGGTGATGTCCCAGACTCGGTTGTACACTCAGAGATCTCAGCAGCCGCCAGGACCCGTGCAGTATCAGCGGATAGCACGGGTTGATGCAGGTCCATCCAGTTCGTCCACAGTTGCGGCCGCACAGGCAGAGTCGGCCACTGCGGACATGGGGATTATCAGCGAGAAGTTGGACCGCATGGAAATCATAGAGAAGAAGCAGTGCCAGGGCATAACTCAGATGGAGCAAATGGCACAAACTCTGAGCGACATGAAGACCCAGCTCTTGTGTCTTCAGGAGGCACAGACGGCTCCTCAGCCCCGTCTTCTGTCGCGAGGCGATTCCGGCGGCAGCCGCAGCTCGTCCCAGCACTCCAGCTCCTTGCAGCAGCCTAGACAAGTTCATCTTGTACAGGCGGAGCCGTACCAGCAGCAGCAGCCCTCTTACCAGTCACCACCATCTCCAGACTTACAGATGGTGGTATATCAGCCGGATCAGCCTCTGGCAGCACTACCACCAGACCCCTTTGATGCTGAGCCGTTGATGGATGTCAACGGGATTTGGTATGACCGTCCTCAACCTGGAATCCGACGAGACCATCCCGGATTCAGGAGGGGGAATGGGGGTAACCAGTCCCAACAGCAGCCAGCCGGTCAGGGAGGGCAGTACTCCCAACAGAGAGATCACCAGCAGCCCCCTGCATATCAGCCACATCAGCCATCATCCTTCGTACCTCGTCCCTACCAGCAGCAGGGACAGAATTGGAGACGTGAGCAGCAGGCTCACCAGCAGCAGCATCATTCCTCTTACCCCTCTCAGCCACAGCAGCACCCGGTCCAGCAGCCTCATTATCAGAGAGGCAACCCGTCGGGCTCCCATGAGGGCCCCGCCATGGATGATTTAGCCCGCCTCTTCACAGAGCAGCAGGCTACATTTAGACGGGAGATGGACGAGTTCCGCCAGGAGATGCGGGACTTGATGAGAGGGAAGGCCGCCATCCCTGCACAGATCGAGCCGAATCCGAATAGCTTGAAGAGGAAATCTGAGCAGGTAGTTCACACTGAATTTGCCACTCCTAGTGACCCATTTGATGATACATCTTCGGATTTATTTGATGCTGATTTTGTCACACTTAGGAGCGGTAGGAGACCAGCAGGCGGCGCCTCATCTGAGCGACCACACGAGGATCCATCTAGAGCGCCAGATGAGGAAGAGGAGAGCGGTACTGAAGCCGCACATCATGATGACGGTGGTACTGAGGCCACCCGAGATGCTGATTCCACCGGCGGTACTGAGGCCGCCATTTCACCACATCGAGGAGGTGGTACTGACGCCACCAGCAGAGCCGAGCCAGCCCGCGGTACTGAGACCGCAAGACGTCTAGTTGTAGAGCCAACTAGAGGTGGTACTGATGCCACCAACATTTATTCTGATAGAAATGTTGTCTTTCCTCGCATGAATGTATCTCAGAACTCTGATTTGAATAAAGGAAAAGGTTTAGTTTCTTCTGATCCCACTGTGATGAATGATGTTTGTGAGGATCCGGTCATCGAACCGTCTAGGCCTATTCCTAGTCCTTCATCTGAGAAGGACCCTGTGATCCCCTTTCCTAGAGCCCTTGAGTTGGGGAAGGGGAAGAAAAAAGAAAAAGATCCAAAAAAGATAGAGCAGGAGGAGTTCAGCCAGAGCATGATAGACCGATTTCACATCCAGCTGACCCTCAATGAGGCTTTGCAACACATCCCTCTTCTTCAGCGATCCTTGAGAGATAAGACCACAGTCAGAAGGACGAAGAGGAACAAGACCGCAGAAATTCATGTGTTGACCAAAGCCACGTGTTACGCGATCCAGAACCATCTGCCGACTAAGAGGCCAGATTTAGGGGCCCCGTATGTCAGATGTCAGATTAGTGAGCAGAGGTTCAACCGTACTCTATTAGATAGCGGATCGTCGATCAACCTTCTACCGGCAGCCCTTCTCGACCACTTAGAGTTGGGCACTCTTAGACAGAGCAGGACATACCTTCAGTTTGCTGATCGGTCTGTCAAAAGGCCAAAGGGGTTGTTGCGAGACGTTGTCGTCACGATTCAGGGTTTGCAATTCCCCGTGGACTTCGTAGTGCTGGACATGGAGACCCCTGACTCGTTGACCGATTCCCCCATTATCCTCGGTCGCCCGTTCTTGGCCACAGCCAAAGCGGTGACTGACCATGACAGTGGGAAGGTATTCTTTCGCGTCCAGGGCGAGAGTATACAAATAGAGACGGTTAAGGACCACAGAGCCAGAGCTAGATCCCGCTCAGAGGACAGTACAGATTCAGAACAGCTGACAGACGCAGGACCAGACATCCACCAGGACTGTGATTTTGTGATCACAGATGATGAGGCAGTTTGGGCAGATCCTGCAGCACAGACCATCCTTTCATATTCAGATACAGTTGATGCAGAATTGATAGCAGAGGATAGTCTGGAGAGCACAGCCTTGGTTCAGGACACTATTGAGTCAGCAGAGTCGGACCTTGATCGCGACACGATTTCCAGTGATGGTGGTACTGAGGCCACCCTGCTATATGGTGGTGCTGATGCCACCTTGTTCTCCGGTGGTACTGATGCCACCGAGTCTGATATAGATCCCTCGGATTCAGAATCTGATTGGGCAGATTGTGATGATCAGATACCAGATCTGGATCCACCTGAGCCTATAGATGAGGAGGAGGTAGAGGCAGAGCAGATCAGAGACAATGTAGAGGACCCGCCTTCTCCAGATCCAGTTTGTGAGAGTTCGTTATCATTTTCCCAGGCAAATTTGGCAGAATTGTCTGCATACACACATCTTCTTCAGAAGCCAGATTTGCCAGCACCCAGCTGTCCAGAGCTAAAGCCGCTCCCTACTTCGCTGAAGTATCGATTCCTTGCGGGAGAATCTGAGATGTACCCAGTCATCATCTCTGCCGATCTGACTGGAGAGCAAGAATCCCGTCTGATGGAGGTTCTTGAAAAGAACCGCAAGGCAATTGGATGGAGCGTAGCAGATCTCCATGGGATTAGTCCCTCATTGTGCTCCCACCATATCTATCTCGAGGAAGGGGCGAAGCCGTCGCGTGAGTTCCAGCGGCGACTGAACCCCAACCTAAGAGAGGTTGTTATGAAGGAAATATCAAAGTGGTGGAGTGCAGATTTTATTTATCCCATTTCCGACTCCAAGTGGGTGAGCCCCTTGCATGTGGTGCCCAAGAAGACGGGCATCACGACTGTGATCAGTGAGTCGGGAGAGGAGATTGCTACACGAGTACCCACCTCTTGGCGGGTCTGTGTTGACTACAGGAGACTCAACCAGGCCACCAAGAAGGACCATTTCCCCCTGCCTTTTATTGATCAGATCATAGAGAGACTGGCAGGGAAGAGCCATTACTGCTTCCTGGATGGGTACTCGGGCTACAATCAAGTGGCCATCGCTCCTGAGGATCAGGAGAAGACCACCTTTACCTGTCCCTTCGGTACTTACGCCTTTCGACGCATGCCATTTGGGCTATGTAACGCCCCTGCGACTTTTCAGAGATGCATGCTGTCAATATTTTCGGACATGGTAGGGGAGTGTTTGGAGGTCTTCATGGACGACTTCTCGGTTTACGGCGACGGATTCGATTCCTGTCTTGACTGCCTAGACCGAGTGCTCCAGCGATGTATTGCTACCCGCTTGGTTCTGTCTTGGGAGAAGAGTCACTTCATGGTGACTCAAGGGACGGTGCTTGGCCACATCATCTCCAACAGAGGCATGGAGGTTGATCCAGCCAAGGTCGATGTCATTAGGAAACTCACACCGCCGTCCAATCTGAAACAGTTACGGTCATTTCTGGGGCACGTTGGTTTTTATAGGAGATTCATTCATGATTTCAGCAAGATTGCCCGACCGTTGACTGACCTCTTGACGAAAGACACCGAGTTCCTTGTTGATGACAAGTGTCTTTCGTCCTTTGAGACTCTCCAGCAGTGTGTTGTTGAGGCTCCTGTCCTTCAGCCACCCGATTGGTCTCTCCCATTCGAGATCATGACGGACGCCTCTGATTTTGCCGTAGGGGCCGTGCTAGGACAGAGGAGGGATGGAGTGCCATTTGCCATACACTATGCTAGCCGCACATTGGATTCCGCCCAGCGGAATTACATGGTCACAGAGAAGGAAATGCTAGCAGTAGTGTTTGCCCTAGATAAGTTCAGATCGTATATCATTGGATCTAGAGTGACTTTGTATACCGACCACACCGCCATCAGGTACCTCATGTCAAAGAAGGATGCCAAGGCCAGACTTACTAGATGGATCCTTCTACTCCAGGAGTTCGACATTGAGATCAAGGATAAGCCTGGAGTCAAGAATGTGGTGGCGGACCATTTATCCCAACTAGAGCAGCCTGAGGATTCTGAGCAGATTGATCCCATTTGTGATACCTTCCCAGATGAGGCGATCCTTGCTATCGCCTCACTCCCGTGGTATGCCGATATTGTGAACTTTCTCGTTGCTGGGAAAGTCCCACAAGATTGGCCCAGGCAGAAGCTTGAGACCTTCTTTGCGAAGGCCAAGTCCTACCACTGGGAGGATCCCATCCTTTACCACGAAGGAGGGGATAGCATCTGGCGTCGGTGTATTCCTCAGGAGGAGCATCATAGTGTCCTCACTTACTGCCACAAGCTTGAGGCAGGAGGACATCATTCTGGGAGGAGAACGGCACAGAAAGTGCTCCAATCCGGCTTGTGGTGGCCTACACTCTTCAAGGACTCTGATGAGTTCGTGAAGAGATGTACTGACTGTCAGAGGATGGGCACTTGTGGACAACGTGATATGATGCCGATGCAGCCCATTCATTTCTGTGAGGTTTTTGACGCATGGGGCATCGATTTCATGGGTCCATTCCCTAAGAGTCAGGGATTTGAGTACATTCTGTTGGCCGTAGATTATGTTAGTCGTTGGGTTGAGGCTATCCCCGCCCGAGCCGCTGATGCTAAGACAGTTTGCAGATTTTTGAAGAAGCACATCATCATGCGGTTCGGGGTTCCACGAGTTCTGATTTCTGACGGGGGATCTCACTTCATCAACGACCAGGTGAAGGCACTTGCTACCGAGTTCGGCATAGACCATCGTGTTGCTACACCATACCATCCACAGACAAATGGTCTAGCTGAAGTGTCGAATAGGGAGATCAAGACTATTTTGCAGAAAGTCGTCCGCCCTGACCGAAAGAATTGGTCACAGCTTTTGGACTCGGTCTTGTGGGCATACAGGACGTCTTTCAAGACACCTTTGGGCACATCTCCCTTTCGCCTCGTGTATGGCAAGCCCTGTCACCTACCAGTTGAGCTGAGGCACAAGTCACTCTGGGCAGTTACAGACATATTGATGGATCCAAATGGTATAGGAGACCAAAGGAGGGCAGAGTTAGCCGCCTTGGAAGAGCTTAGAGATGCAGCTTTCTCAAGCAGCCTACATTATAAGGAGAAAGTCAAAGAGTGGCATGATTCTCATATCAGCCACAAGCATTTTGAGATTGGACAGAAAGTATGGCTGTTTGATGCGAGGCTTAGATTATTTCCAGGGAAGCTACAGAGCAAATGGAAAGGACCCTATTTGGTCAGAAAGGTACACGATAACGGTAGCATTGATATATCTGAGTTATCTTCTGAGAGTACCTTCCGAGTGAACGGCCAGCGGCTCAAACCATTTCTAGATCATGAGTCGCGGGACGTTATTATTGCCTCTATTCATTTTGCGTGAGATGTGGTCTTTTGACTCACATCTTTTACATCTCACGCCTGATTTTCACTGTTCCTCCGACTGTATAGATCCAGTTGTCCATATCACTCTATTCTTTAGTCCCACATCCCGTCTCTCATCTTATGATTATGCTATACTTAGGGTGTACTTTACCCTAAGTATAGGGGGGATGTCGGACCTGTGAGTATTCTTTTCATTCTTTCTGCTCTTGTTTTTGCTGCCTATACTTAGGGATATTTTACCCTAAGTATAGGGGGGGGCAGATTCCGTATATTCTTCACTCGGCTTTCCCTTCATGTACAGCTTTCTATACTTAGGATTAGTTAATCCTAAGTATAGGGGGAGATCACCGAGTTCCTCTCATTTTATTCATTTATTCGTTCCTGTACTTAGCCATTCCTTTTCACTTCCCTTTTGCTAAGCACGAGTTATGTCTTCTTCATCGCTCTTGATCACTCTGAGGACATTGTTCGAGCTAAGTATAGGGGGGGTGTATATATATTTCATATATACTTTAGCCATAACTCGTACTTTGTGTGAGTGTGTTAATAAATAAAATGGCTAAAAATCACAAAAATTAAAAATTTTTCATGTACATAAACCTCTTTTATTCTTGCACATACATAGCTAGTGTACAAAGTATTTTTGTAAAAATGATTTCAAAAATCTTTTGTGTAAAGCTTGTGTAAATATTTTGTATAAAAATTATGTATATAGTACAAAATTTTTCCAAAATGTTTTGAAAATCAAAAGTTTGCAAAAATCTTGTGTAAATGTTTGTAAATATCTTTTTGCAAAACTTGCACTTCATGCATCATTCATTCATGATTTCAAAACATTATTTTTCAAAAATTTTGCATGATTGTAAAATATTTGTAAAATAGCATCTTGTGTACATATATGTATATAGTTTTTCCTGGATGAGAGTTGACATTTTAACTAAGCCTGGAATTAAATTGAGAAATGGAGCTTGAATAAGATCTTAATTCACTTAACTTCAAGAGGAACCTTGTAGGACTTAGGGTTAAAGCTTTTCAGGTCCATAAGGACTTAATTCTTTGAGTCCACTAGGCTATGAGCATATGTCATCTTGATGAGCCTAAGTAGAGCACTTAACAACACACGCATGACTCTCAGAGACAATGGCTTAACTTGCACCTGCACTTTACACATGGCTCTCCATGGATGAGGTGGTGAGGAGGCAGTTTCCTTTGGCTTGGGGTAGCATATGAGGGTAGTACTTCTAGGCGGAACCTCTCTTCTTCTTATAGTGAAGGAAGTGCACCTCAACTTGGTCTAGTGGTGTTGAAAGCTAAAGACAGAAGCTGTGGGTTGCAATAAAGCTTCAAAAGAGGGATAGTCTACTGGCTCAAGAGGAAATTTCTTATATATGCTGCACCATGTAGATATGTGTACAGAAGTCCTTGAAAAAAAAAATGCAAAAAGAACTCCAAAAAAAAAAGTGGTGGGTCGGATTGAAAATTTAATAACCCCACCGGAGTGAAAGGCAAAAGCTTATGGTATCATGTTACATCTCATGAAGCTTGCAGCGGGAGACTTAGCTACACTGGCTAAGCTTCCAAAACTCTATACTTCTACCCCCTCTTCTTGAGCCGGTTGCACTTGAACTTAGAAGGGAATACCCCGCTTCTCGAGGAACGAGTTGCTAGACCGAGGCATTAGAGTTACCAGGTTGAGGGAGGTTGTTTCTTTGTTACTTCTGAGGTGGGGAGCCACATATCACTTACACCGCAAGGAAAAGATTCATGGTCATTAGAGTTTGTGTATGTAGACTTGTTCTGATCTGGTTTATTGAGGAGTCTTGCCCATAGATTGGTGGAACTTGGAGGCTGTTGAGTTTTAGGCTTAAGTCCAAATAAGGTTCCGACACATTAATAATCCAAAGATCTGATCGAGCTCCATATTTCAATTTAATGAAGGAAAATTTAATAAGTCAACCTTAATCCATGTACATCCTCTTTTTCTTTTTCTTTCTCTTTCTTTTTCACTTCTTTTTCAAATAAGTGTTTGCTAAGGGACTAGCAAAGTTAAGCATAGGGGGGTGATGAATACCCATTCATCACTCTTTATTCTTCTATTTTAGCTACAAAAAAACCTTTGCAAATACATGTAGATATGTGTAAATACAAATAATTACCAAAAGCATGCATTGTGTAAAAACCTATAATTAGCATGTTTTTGTGCACAAAATAAAAGAATAAAGAGCAAAAAGAAAAAGAGGGAAATATTTAGAATAAATATTGAGCAACCTAACCCAAGGGAGGGCTCAGCATGGGCCTGACCGCATAAAAGCCAAAGTAGAGGGAGATAGGAGCTCATGTGTATATATTTGCAAATTAATAAAACTATATATTTTCCTCACCCAAAAATATGTTGTAAATATTTGTATATATTTTGTAAAAGTTATTAAAAACAAAATAAAAATATAAAAAAATCAAAAAGTCAAAAATACCCTTCCTTCACCATGTGTATAGACCATTATCTTGTATTTATTTAACCCTATAAATAAATGAAATTATTTTCAAAACTTTTTGTGAATATTCTATGGCATATTTTGTAAATAAAATAAATAATAAGAAACAAAACAAAAATCAAATAAAAATTACAAAATGAAAAATACCAAAATTCATTGTATAAATACCATGTATATAAATGTATATATCTATTTATTTCACCCTTATATATATATTAAAAATAAAATAAAAATATTCTTTTATTCCATATTTTATGGTGTAAATAAATAAAATACAAAATGAGCATAAAAATACATAAAAATAACAAATAAAAAATCAAAAATAAAAATCCATATAGTGTACATATACCTATATATAGAGCTACCCTATTTTTATTCCCAAAAATTAAATAAAAATCACCAAAAAATAGAAAAAAATAAAAGAAAAATATTTCATGTTTTGAGTTTTCTTTAATTCGGCCTATTTCTGCCCTAAAATAAATAAACAAAAATCAAGTCCACGTGGCCGCTCCTGATTGGTCCACGGGGGACTGTTGACCCCGGTCAACTCCCCCGCGGACTCCTTCCTATTCTGGACAACGCGCGCCACCCCATCTTCCCCGATTTTCCCACGCGACTCCAGGCTGTCCCCCACGCATATCCCATGCCCGGATTCTTCGCCGTTCATCCCTCTCCCTCGCCGGATCTTCAGCCATGAAATCAAAGCCTTCCATCGCTGGCACCACTCAACCCTAAACGCCCCTGTCACCTTATATATTCTTCCCTCCGCCGCCTCTGCGCCGCATCTTTGGATCGCCATCCTTATTCCCGTGACCTCCAGAGCGAAGCCCGAGGTGACAGCTCGAGTTTGACCCTGTTGCAGTGAGGTGAGGGTGTCCCTACCATCGATCCGGCGTTTCTCGCCGCCTTGCTCCGCCGCCGGCGTTGAGCATCGAGCTTCAGGCCTTGACGCCCTTCGAAGCTACGACCAGGAGCAAGATCAGCTCCAGCATAGTCTCCAGCATCCATCAGGTATCCGATTAGATCTTCCATTTAGTGTAATTTTAGATTACGCCCAAATCGACCCATCGACGCATTTCCCTGATTCCGTCCATCTCGCGCAACATCTCGATCCTCCGACCCGACCATCACCTCCGCCAACCCCTCACGCACCTTCTACGCCCTCTCATTCAACCCAGCTTGCCCCGGAGCTGGGAGTCGAGTTCCATCACCTCCGCCTCGCCGGAGCTCGTTCGCCCCACAGCACCGTCCACCTTCACCCCGCCTTCTTGGGTCGAGGCATTTTGCCCTCGACCCGCGAAGCGTTCTGGTTGCTTTGCAGGTCCAAAGGAGGTGTCTGAGCCTCCAGTCCATTTAAGACCAGAGCCTCGTCCCGCCTGGCCTCGCCGGAGCCCCTCCAGGGCTCGGTTGGGCCATCAGCCATCGTCATCAGCTACTGGACAGTGCAGCGGAGCTTCTCCGATCATTTGCAGCAGCTGAGGAGGACCGGAGTGCACGCAGGAGACCGGCGAACTTCGCCGGCGTCGAGTTCTTCCTCCATCATCCAGAGCCGTCCGATGACCCTCCGCTCCAGTTCTAATCCCAACCGTCGATTTATAGAGGAGCAGTAGCCGTCGATCCATCTGAGGATCGCATCTGGACCATTGATAGCATAGGAGAGAGGCGCCAGCGTTTCAGACGTCAGATCCTCCACGTGGGCCTCTCCCCACCGTCGATCGAGCCGAAGGAAGAGAGAAGAGAAGAAGCGCCACCCATCCCAGCCGTTAGATCACCCACGTGGCGCACATCCAACCGTCGGCTAATAAAGGGGTAAATATCGTAGGGCCCCCTCGTAGTTTGTTATTTTCTTTTTAGTCCTGTAACTTTTAATTCAAGTTGTTTATTTTCTGGGATATTTGCACCAAGGACCCCGTACTTATTTTATTTGCACTTATACCCCCGCCTGTTGTGAGCCACGTGCGTCGTCACGTGTTATTCTGGGTTATTTGCAATATGTGCCTTGTAGTTCTGGATGTTATTCATTGAATAAAAAGTTTTGTTTATTTGCATATATACCCCTGTGAGCATTGATTATGCGCATGCGCGTTTTATTTTGGGTAAATTGCATATAAGCCCCTGGACTTTTGATACGAGTTATCAATAGGTCCTTGGAACTTATTTTTATTACATTTAGGTCCTTGAGTGCCCCAGGCACGTGCTTGGCACGTGACTTCTTGGGTATTTTGCACCAGGACCCCAGAACTTTTGGGTATTTGCACTTAGGTCCCTGTGCACAGTACCCCACCTTTATTTTTGAATAAAATATCAAACGACCTCCAAATCCAATGAGATTTTGACACATGGCTCCTGCCATGGTGTAGGAATTTCTATGATTTTTGGGGACATTTTTGATTTCATTTATTATTTTTAAAAATTCAAAAACACATATTTTTGCCACTGTTTGACTTTAAAAATACCAAAAAAATATAAAATCACTCCCAAAAATTCTAAAAAAATTAGATACTGTAGTTTACTTGTTGTCTGATTTTCTGGCCAATTTTGGCTATTTTTCATCACTTAAAAACCCTAAAAATTGAAAAACCCCTAAAAACTCATAAAAATTATAATAAATAAATTAAAAATCCAAAAACAATAATTAGGGTGCCTAAATTTTCCTTATTCTTTCTAGATTATAGGAAAATTACCTTTAGGGCTTTTTGAGATCCAAGAGTATTTTATTTTTGGGTCTTAAGCCTTGCTGGACAGTCCCCTTTGTTTTTCTCATTGTTTGATTTTTAATAAATAATTTACCCATTAGAAAAATCCCAAAAATTCACCAAAAACAGTAAAAAACTTAAAAAACCTAAAAATCAATTTTCTGGAATTTTTGCATCATTTCTTGTGTGTTGAATAAATTGTTGAAGTTCCCTTGTATTTGTCTTCTTTCATTTTCTCATCTTTTAAAAAAATCTAAAAAAAAAAATTATAAAAACAAATAAAAACCACAAAAATATGTTCTCTGTGTTTTAGTTCAATTTGACTACATCGTAGGCCGCAAGGCCAATCTGTGCTCCTTGTGTTCGACCCTGGGAGCTATACCAGGTTAATCCTATAGCTAGATCGCTCTTTCTTGTGCTTGCTTGTTTTTATCTGATTTGAGTGATTGATTTTTTTTTGATTGACTTCGTTGAGTGACTGAGGTCGCAACGACCTAATTTTCTGTACCTTTACCTCTGTCACTTGGCCGGTCATCAGCGAACAACCTTCTGCAAGATCGTCTTGATCTCCCTATTCGAAACCTCGGCTAGACCATTCGTTTGAGGATGATATGGAGTAGCAACCCGATGGTCTATACCGAACTCGTTAGCAAGTGCTCTTACATTGTCGTTGATGAAGTGGCTACCCCCGTATGAGATCAGAACATGAGGGATTCCGAACCGCGTAATGATATGCTTTCTCAGGAACTTGCAAACCGTGTTTGCATCTGCGGCTCGCGCAGGAATAGCCTCCACCCAACGACTCACATAATCCACAGCTAAAAGAATATACTCGAACCCCTGACTTTTCGGAAATGGGCCCATAAAGTCGATACCCCATGCATCGAACACTTCACAGAAGTGGATCGGCTGCATCGGCATCATGTCTTTATGTCCACAAGTGCCCACCTTCTGGCAGTCAGTACATCTCTTTACGAATGCGTGAGCATCGGCAACGAGCGTAGGCCACCAAAGGCCGGATTGGAGCACCTTTTGTGATGTCCTCTTTCCTGAATGGTGTCCTCCAGCTTCTAATCGATGACAATACATGAGGACACTCTGGTATTCCTCCTGAGGAATACACCTACGCCAGACGGAATCCGCTCCTTCATGATAAAGGACCTGATCCTCCCAATGGTAAGACTTGGCTTTCGCGAGGAAAGTCTCAAGTCTCTGTCTGGACCAACCTTGCGGAACTTTCTTAGCAACAAGAAAGTTCACAATGTCGGCATACCATGGCAGCGAGGCAACAGCAAGAATCGCCTCATCGGGGAAGGTCTCGGTGATTGGTGTATCAAAATCAGAAGTCTCGGGTAGTTCTAGTCGGGAGAGGTGATCCGCCACCACATTCTTGACTCCAGGCTTATCCTTGATAACAATGTCGAACTCTTGGAGTAGAAGGATCCATCTGGTCAGACGCGACTTCGAATCCTTCTTATCCATTAAGTACTTGATGGCGGTATGATCAGTGAAGATTGTGACTTTAGATCCTAAGATGTGGGATCTGAATTTGTCTAAGGCAAATACTACAGCTAGCATCTCTTTCTCTGTAACCGTGTAATTCCGCTGTGCGGAATCCAAAGTCTTGCTAGCGTAGTGTATGGCGTATGGAAGGCCATCCCTCCTCTGTCCCAACACAGCCCCAACGGCAAAATCTGAGGCGTCCGTCATGATCTCGAATAGGAGAGACAATTCGGGTGGCTGAAGGACAGGAGCCTCTACAACCATATTCTTGAGAGTATCGAAAGCCGAAAGACACTTATCATCAACTATAAACTCGGTGTCTTTCGCTAGAAGATCAGACAATGGTCGGGCAATTTTGCTGAAGTCTCGAATGAAACGTCGGTAGAAACCGACATGCCCGAGGAATGACCGAAGTTGTTTCAGATTGGACGGTGGATTGAGTTTCTTTATGATATCCACCTTGGCCGGGTCCACCTCCATGCCCCGGTTGGAGATGATGTGGCCAAGGACCGTCCCCTGAGTCATCATGAAATGACTCTTCTCCCAAGAAAGCACGAGGTTAACTTCCGTGCACCTCTGAAGCACGCGGTCTAGGCTAGAAAGGCAAGAATCAAAATCATCGCCGTAGATCGAGAAATCGTCCATGAAGACCTCCAAGATATCTCCCACCATGTCCGCGAATATCGAAAGCATGCACCTCTGGAATGTAGCCAGAGCATTACATAATCCAAAGGGCATCCGTTTGAAAGCATACGTTCCGAACGGACAGGTGAATGTCGTCTTTTCTTGATCTTCAGGCGCAATTGCCACCTGATTATATCCCGAGTACCCATCAAGAAAGCAATAATGGCTCTTCCCGGCTAATCGCTCGATGATCTGATCGATGAACGGTAGCGGGAAGTGATCTTTCTTGGTCGCCTGATTCAAGCTTCTGTAGTCCACGCAGACGCGCCAAGAAGTCGGTACTCGGGTAGCGATCTCCTCTCCGTCCTCGTTGATCACTGTGGTGATACCCGTCTTCTTGGGCACCACATGCAAAGGACTAACCCATTTCGAGTCGGAAATGGGATAGATAAAGTCGGAAATGGGATAGATAACCACTGTGGTGATACCCGTCTTCGGGCTTCCGGATTTTTTCAATATTTTAATTTATTTTTATTTTTATATTTTTATATACAATTTTAGATTATTTTAGGAAAAAGAATTAAGTTAATCGGATTTGCGGTTATTTAATTAAAAATCCTGGAAGTTTCTACACATAGTACATATATACAACGGGTCCAAAAAGCCGAAACTCACCGGTTTTATCCGATTATTTTTCTGATATTTTTAATAAATAGTAGTATATACAAAACGGATTTTAAAAGTGAGTTTGATCATTTTGGAGTTTTCCATAAATAGATATGAACCTCGGAAGTCGGCTTTTACGGCTTTTCCGGTTCATTGCGGTTATTTTTTTTTGTCAAAATATTTTTCTAATATTTTTATAAAATATTACATATTTTTATGAACAATTTTTATGAAAGAAGTGTTTTGATTTGAAGTTGTTTTGATGATAAATAAAATAGGTGAAGTATTTACAAGGTGAAAAATGGATAAATTATATTTTTGGTCTTTATTTTCTGAATATTTTTATAAGTTATGATCCTTATCTCCCCCTACTTATTTCTTTTGTCGACCCGATCAATATTGACCTGGTCTCGGGGTTAGGATCAGTTTGTATATTACATATACACCCTTTTTTATTTTTATTTTCCTTTTTCTCTTTATTCTTTTATTTTGGTGAAAATAAGTGTTAAATATATAATATTAATATTTGTGGTTAGAATGTTAATTAGATGGAATTAGTGGATATTTACATGCATTTTACCAAGGATTTTAGCCAAAATGAAAGAATAAAGGCGATGAATCACGGATTCATCAGTAGCATGTATCCTCTCTGTGCCCAAAACGATGACAGAAAGTACATAGTTGGCGAACACGACCTCCCATGCCCCGAGGTCCATGACCACGAAAAGGAGAAGAACCACCGTGACATCGGGATGCCGCCATTGTTAAGGATGTTTGATTAGCAGTAGAAGATGGAACACTAATACGTCTGAGTCTGCAGAAAGCTTCTTCCATAGGAGGAATAATAGAGTCTGCCAAGATCTAGGAACGGACTGCCTCGTACTCTGGATCAAGGGCGGCCATGAACACACCAACCATGGTGGCATTCCTATAAGTCTCATGCTGCTCAGGAGTGAATATGAGAGGCATAAAGCTATATAGCTTCTCAAACATATCACATAGGGATGCATACAAAGAGTGGAGTGGCCATCCATTCTGTTTGATAGTGAATATATCATGTTGAAGTTGTAGAATCTTCGTCTCGTTCTTTGCTTGTGAAAAAGTAGTCGCAAGAATATCCCACATCGCCTTGGCTGTGGGCTGATGGAGTATATCATTGGCAATCTCTATTGCCAACATACTTGAAAGCCACACTCTGGCATATGCATCATCTTCCTCCCATGAGGCGTTAACCCCAGTCTTCTCAACCGGTTCTTCTTCGGTAAGAATGTGTTTCTTACCAGTAGACTTTATCATGCTCATGAACTGCATATCCCACAGTTCATAATTTGACCCATCCATCTTGACTATAAGCGCAGGACCTCTGAAGGCACCTATGGAGGGAATATCAGCCTTCTTCTCTAACATGTCATCTTGAGAAGGTTAGAGTTGAATACTAGACAGGATTGTGTCTACATTGACATAAGGAGATTGGATTGCATGTATAGACTCATTCAACCAATCTCAACATGAAAGAGGACTGGATGACGGTGGATATACACATGCAGGGGGTGCGTGGAGACACGCTCGCACAGAGGCTGGCGGGGCACGCGCGTGCGAGGGCTGCTAGGCGCGCGTGAGGGCCGCTAGGAGCGCGAGGGGCGCACACGGGGCGTGGATGGGCGGCACGTGGTGTGTGGGACCTGGCTGGGTGGCACACACGGAGCTGGGCCAGGATGCGCATGATGCGCGAGGCTGGGCTGCGCAACGTGAGGGAGAGAGAGGGTGTTGGGCATGGCTAGGGTTTCGGAGCTCCAGTCTAGGATCTTTGTTCTGATACCATGTTGGGAAAAGAAGACAAGTTGTTTATTCAATAAACCCTAGTCTCTCTTATATAGGAGAGTAGCCTATGGGTAAATTACATAAAGTGTTCATAAGAAGAAGGAAAATAAGAAACAACACACATAACATAAAAGATATCTCTACACCTATAACTAGGGCTCTTTTACCCTAAGTATAGGGCGAGTGATGTGTACATTCTCTACTATCCTTTATTCTATCTTCATCTGACTTTTCTACTTTTCTTCTTTTCATTTTCATTTTTCTTTTTCTACCGAAAAGGTGTCATCCCTTTTTGTCAATATTCTATACTTAGTACGTACTCTGTCCTAAGTATAAGGGTGTGTGTACTCTGATTTCTTCTATTCTTTGATCCTCTCCATTGTCTCCTCTTCTTGTCTATACTTAGAGATATATTACCCCCAGTATAGGAGGAGACAGTCTGAGTACGAATTGTTCATTTCCACCTTTGACCCTCCCTACTTTGTGTACAATCTGTTATACTTAGGATTATTTGACACTAAGTATAGGGGGGGCGGTCGACTTTTCATTCATTCCTTATTCATTTATTCTTTATACTTTTCTATAGTCAGTATGAGTTATGTCTTCTCTTTTTTCTCTCTGATCTATGAGGACATAGCTCAAGCTAAGTATAGGGGGGCCATATATATTGCGTATATACTTTAGCCATAACATGTACTTTTGTATTTTTAATAATAAATATGGCTAAAATACTGTATAAAAAATATAAAAATTCATTAAAAATACTTAATAAAAAGATGTTTACCATTCCTCAAATTCTTTTTGTATTTACTGATTAATAAATTAGGTTAAAATGTTTTTTTGCAAAATGTTTGAAAACTAGTTAGAAAATCTTTTTGAAAAATCTTTTGAAAACTATTTGGAAAATATTATGTTCAATATTTTCAACCTTTGAAAAAATTATTTTGTTTGTAAGACTTCTTTTATTTGTGTGAAATAAAATGTTTGGAAAATGATTTGCAAATAGTTTGAAAAATAGTTGCAAAAATATTTTGAAAAATCTATATATATTGTTTGGAAAACCTTTGCAAAATGATTTTCAAATTTTGTAAATATTTTTAAAAATTCTTTGTAAAAATTATTTTTGGACTATTATTTTCAAAATTATTTGTAAAATGATTTTCAAATAAGTTTGAGGAATATATCCATCATACTAAAATTCTTTATTAAACTGTATATATATAAATGATCAGTTATCCCTGGTAAATTCTTAAAAACCTAACTCTTGTAAGTTTAAGATGCATCCCCGTGTAAATATTTGTACCTAGTTTTTATCCAAAATCTTTTTTTTTCAAAAACAAAAAAAACATTTGCAAAATATTTTTGAAAAATACAAAAATACATTTGCATCATCTTTTTCAAAAATCCATAAAAAGTTAAAATTTTGAAAATTGCATCACAAAAATATTTTCTGCATTGTTTAGAGCATTTGCATAGCATTCGCATTTTTGTTATTGAGTTTGATAATTGAACAAGTCTAAGTAAAATCGGAAGATTGGAGCTTGGTTGGACCTTAATCTACCTAATAACAAGAACCTTATGGGAATTGGAATTGGGGAACTTCAGGTCTAGTTGACTTAATTCTTTGAGAATAATGAGACTTGGTTCAATGGATTCTTGACTGCCTAAGTGAAGGATACAGGGAGATCCTCAAGTGCATCACGGAAGCATGAGGATCGTATCGTATGCGATCGGGAGCGACTAGTCGCACTAGTTGCTCGAGGTAGCGGAATTTAAAATTTTTTCATGCGATGAAATCACATGATCCAAGAACACTTCTCAGATCGTTTCATCTAAACCACAACAAGTATTAGTGTTACCTCTTGAAGCGTGGTTGCGATCACGAGTCTCTAAACAAAGAGACCTCCTATCTCAAGTCAGATCTGATGGATGAGATGCTTGCGAGCGCGTTGATAAAACACGTACTCCTCGCAATCCATGTTGATGATCCAATCGATGAATCTCCAGATCTTGTCACACGAGATACGACGTCTTCTTCACTACTGAGGTGCACGAAAGGAGACAGAGATCCACGAGCAAACACTCCGGTAGCATAACGACGAGACTGCACGATGACGACTCTCTCTAGGGCTCCATGGTGGACGACCACAATGAGAGAGAGAGGATGTGTAGAGAATGAGAGAGAGAGAGCATATGTTATTGTTGTAACATTGAAGAGAAAGGGGTACTTCTTCTTATATAGTATTTTGGGAGTCCATGGATCTCAATCCATGGACTACCCAAAATCAATAGATGAGATTGATTTGTGCTTCTTTCAATGGCCGAGATTTTGTTGTAAAAATACAACAACAATTAATTTAATTTAAATTAAATATATATCAATAAAAATAATCCCAAATTAAATAAATCAAAATGGAGATTATGGAATGGAGATAGCTTCCATTAAAGAGGAGTGGACGACCACCCTTTCCAAATGGGAGTTGGTGGCCATCCACACTCCCAATTAGGAAGGAGACAATCTCATGTAATCTCATGATATTACATTATTTCATGGAAATCTCCTATTACAACAACATTTGTTGTAATTTATTCTATAAAAATAATTCAAAATTATTTTGTGAATATTACAATCTTGCCATTGGAAAATTGTGAATCACATTCAAAATCCAAAATAAAATGTAAATGGCTCGCCGTGGGCTCGCATGTCCAACACTAAGTAGAGTATTTCGGATCATACACAAGACTCTTGTTGATAATGACCTAACTTGGATACCTTCACCTTTCACTTGTCTCAACTCAGTTGGAGTGGTGAGGGATTGGATTTACCAGTATGAGACACACACAACTAGAAACATTTTTCCTCGTCTAAGGAGGGAAGATCACCCCAACTCGTCCAGTAGCAGAGACGTTTAAAGGCATGAGAGTGTAAGTTGCAATATTACTTCAAAAGAGGGATATTCTACTGACGCAAGAGAGAAAACTCCTTATGTAAATGTTGTTGTATATAGTATTTCAAAAAAGGAAAACTCTAAAAAATGGGCATACGTGATTGAAAATAAAATGCCTGTCGGAGTGTATATATTTGCATAGTCAATAAGCAGGCTTGAGATTCAAGGTCATATCTTGTGAGCCTGCAGCTGGATGACTTGACTACACTAGTCTTGCATCATGGGATAGGTAGCTACACTGTCTACCATCCATTCTTCTCTTCACCCCCTCCTCTTGAGCTGGTTTCCACTTGAACTTAGAAGGGAAACTCCGCTCGTCAAGGAAGGAGTTTGCTGGATTGGGGAATCACTGGGTTGTCATGCTGGAGAAGTCAGTCTCTTTATCATTTTAGTTGAGGGGAGCCACTATCACATACACTATACGAGTTAGATTCATAGTCGTAAGAGTTTGCGTATGAGTTGAAATATTTTGACCTGACTATTGAGGACACTTGAGCAGAGTTTTGGGATCCTCGAAGGCTGTCGTATTTCAAATCCGATTCTCAATAAGGTTCTACCCAAACTAAAATTCCAAAGGTCCGACTTAAGATCCAAACTTTGATTTTATGAAGACAAGTTTGAGAATTAAATTCAATCCAATTCTTTCTTTTTCTTTTCTTTATTTTTCTTTTTCTGCACTTATTGCATAAGTGTTTACTAGGGACTAGCAAAGGCAAGTATATGGGGGTTATGAATATCCATTTTATCACCTTTATTCTATCATTTTGGCCTTAGAAATCTTAGTAAATGCATGTAAATAGCCCTAATTTATGTAAACTAACATTCATGCTTTGTTGTAAAATACTATATAAAATGTTGTTTTTAATGCTAAAATTATAGAATTAAGAAAAGAAAAAGAATAATATATCAAATATTTTTTATGACCCTAAACCCTGAGATCTAGGCATCTTGATGATCAGGTCGACAAGGAATAAAGTAAGGGGAGATAAGGGCGAATAATCCAATAAAAATCCCATTTATTTATTCCTTATTTAATCATTTTTGGGACCCATTTTACGTTACAATTTTTCTTCCTCAAATAAAGAAACTTTGTACATGAAAGTTGTAGATAATAAAATATAGAAAAATACAAAATTGATTTCATACAAAAATAATACACAGTGTAAAGGCTATACTCTGAATAAGATTCCAAAATCCAACTTCCCAAACCCATATCTCTCAAATAAAAACTCAAAATATATCAAAATCACATTCCATTTAAATAACTTTTAATAAGCTCTTTAATGAATGTGGTTTCATATTTTTTGGAGTTAAGATGTGAAAGTTAGGTTTTGGACCCCTATTGTATACTATACCCGATTAAAATATTCATTTTATTTATTCTTTATCATTTTTATTATTTTGTATTTTTTTATATTTTTTTAAATATTATCTATATATATGTACTTATTAAAACTAAAATAAAAACACAAATAAAACATTAAAATAAAATACTTATATAAAATACATAGGTAAAATACTTATGCTTATAAATATATATATCATACACATATTTATTTAAGTGTATATATTATATCAAAAAAATATAATAAAAATATATTTAAGTATATAAAAATAAGTTATAATTATATAAAATAATAAAATATAATGAAATTAAATATACAAAATAAAATACTTAAAACATAGATATATATACCTATATATTGACCCACAAGGTAATGTATATCTCTATCTTTTTATAAAATAAAGAGTTTTTTGCGGTGAGTCCCAACTCGAGATCTCACCCTCTTTCTTCTCAAAAAAAAAACCTATATATTGACCCAAAAAGTAACTTGTAATTATATACCTCTAAAAAATAAATAAAAATCATAATAAAATAATATAAAAAATAATAAACATTTTTTTATTTTATAACTTTAATATAATAAAATCATTTATTTTTATTAACTAATTTACCAATAACTTTAATCAACCTTTTTTCTAGTTGGTCCACATCAGGGATCGCCATATCGCGATATATCGTCGATATATCAGCGATATATCGGTATCGACAGGTCACCGATATATCGCCGATATGGACGATATCGGGTATCGACAGGCCAAAATAGCACAATGGATACCGGGTTTCAGCGATATGCGTCGATATATCGCCAATATATCGGCGATATATCGGTATCGACATTGTATCGAAACGATATCGATACCGATATTTCCTTCCTTGGTCCACATGGACCAACCAGGGGGAGTCAAGAGTTGACCCAAGTCAACTCTTCTCCCCAGGCTATTGTTCTGACAGTCCTGCTTTCTCCCCTCATTTCTCGAATTTCTACCCGCTGCTACATGACTCGAGGAGACTTTGACCCTTCATGAAAATTGTCCTATGTACATCCACCATCAAGGACTAGACGTTTCCTAGGACATATGTTCTTTGATTTTCCCTAAATTTTTGTGTCGAAGGTCGCGCTTCCACCATTTTGTACATAACCAACTACCCATCTTTCCTCCATTTTTGAGTTTCGCTTGGCCACCTTTTCTCATCCTTCTTGCGCTCAAACGACGGAGGATGGTGATAGCATTCACATCGTGCATCTAGGGTGACTGAAGAGGCGGTCTTGGGTGGTCTCCACCATCTCCGGCGAAGGGTCGTCGTGAGGTCCATCTCCTGGCTTTCCGGTCGGTCGAGGTCCCTTTGTTCCTTCATTTATTCTTCGCATTTTACTGTAGTTAGCTTTAGGTTTTATCTTGCATTTTTGTTTTGCATTCGAATCGCCAATTTTAGTTTAAGCTTGTATCAAACGCCCTCGTCAGAGTCCTTGAGCTCCGACCACCACTATCCACTCATAACACACCTATTACTCTCTAATAAATGTCGAATCTCTACTCCCTTATGCTTTCACATTTTCTATTGCGTTTGCAGGATCTGAAGGAGGTGTTTGAGACTTGAATATCGCCAAGGAACCACTTCCTGGTGGTCGGAAGAAGCAAGACTCCATGGGGGCTAGTTCATCTTCCCCGAACTTATTTGGGCCATTGGGAGGCTTCACCGGAGGTGCAGAAACACAAGGAAGCCATCAGCGACGCTCGAGGATAGGAGCTGCATTGATTGCAAACTCGCCATCGGTGAGTTCCTTCGCTGTTCTTCCATCATCGTCAAGTGTCGTTGGATCAAGAAGCCTCTGCCAGGTCTACAGCTGTTGACCGATCAAGCGAGCCAGCACCGTCCGATCCAGATCTGGGATCTAATACTAGCCGTCGCTCGCAAAGGTATCGCGCACTTTTGGCGCACCACGTGTTAAGTGAATGGCCTTCAGCCGTTCAATCAGCCACTAGTGGCGGTAAATATCATCCTAACCCCCATGTTTTTGTAATGTTAATGAAATAGTATGTAAATATCATAATTAGTTTAAATTTTTTTGTAAAATTTGCAAAAAGGCCCCAAACTTTAGTGTAATTACATTCAGGTCCTCCGCCACATCACCTTACGTGACAGTGCGCGTGAGGTGTGGGCATTTTAAAGGGGGGTCCGCGTAACTCTTGTAATTCACATTATCCCTGGAACCTTTTAATTACATTTTATATTTTAGTGAAATTTGCAGGAAAGCCCCCAAATTTTATTTTATTTGTATAATTGCCCCCGCTAGTATTGTAGTTTTTCTTTGTTGTCTCTATTTATTTCAATTAGCAAGTGTACTCCAAAAATTCCAAAAATAATTACGTGTAGGTTCCTGATTACTCTAGATTCATGCTCTAATTTTATTTTGCAATTTTGGACCACTTTTAGTATTTAATAAAAATTAAAATAACACTTTTAATGCATGTTTGACCTAAAAAATCCATACAAAATATAAAAATGTTTTGAAAAATTACCAAAAATATATATTTTTCTTATTTATATATTTTTAACTCTCATAACAAAAATCATGAAAAATAGAAAAAGAAAGTGCTTAAAAATTGAAAACCTCAAAATCCTCTATAAAGATCTATAAAATTATTAAAAATCCGTATTTTATTTTTTATAAGTTTACTTATATTATCATTTATATATTAACTTTGATTTCGAAAATTTTGAACTTGAAATTCTATTTTTATTCCATTTCAATTTCAGATCTTTAATTAATCCCTATTTTAGGGTATGTTTGACTTTAAAAATATATAAAAAATTAGAGAATTCACTAAAAATTCACAAAAAATAGTAGAAAAATATTTAATATCCAAAAATTGTTATTTCCACAATTTTTGGATATTTTAGTTATATTTATATGTACATTAGCTTACATTGTATATATACTCTCTATATAGCTATTCATAAATAAAAGAAAAAGGAAATACAAAATATAAAAAAAATACAAAAAGAAAATATAAAAATTAAAAATTAAAAACAAAATACAAAAATATAAAACAAAAATAAAATAAAAAAATAAAAATTAAAACCCACAAAAAGATATAGATAAAGACCTCACAGTCACATTTTGTGCTTAATTGCCCAATCTATCTAGTTTCCTCCCTGAGTTCGACCTCTATATACTTGCACATATACACATCTATTGTAGAATTATAATAAATTTTAACTCCATATTTATTCTGCATTGCTTGATATTCATTTGTGGGTTAATTACTGAATTTAGCGGTCAAGACTTCGACTGTAGTCTCGCCTTGTGAGACCGCACGACCATCTAGAAAATCATTATTTTAGTGCTAACTTACGAGGCATGCACAAACGATAAGAAAATAAAAGAGCTCGGAGAGTCGTGTGCCTAGACCTAGGTCGACAATCAAGTGATGCATCACCCGGACTGGGTTGAACTTCACACACCATATGCAAGGTTCAATTTTTTATACACCTGCGAGACCTTGAATGAGGATCTCTATGAATGAAATGATTACATATAGAATGAAATGCATGAATAGAATGGTGATTGAAATCCTCAACTTCTCCTGAATTTCCTCCGCGGATCCTCGCAGTGGGAGCTCCCAATTCCACGCCTCCATGTAGATCGAGCATACTCCATCTTCACGGGCCCTACTACAAAGGAAAAAATCAATAAAATATCAATAAATTTAATCAATAAAAGATGTACAAATAAAGACAATGTGAAGACCTAAAGTTTTGAAAACAACCACATCAAAATAATACAATAAATTCAATAAACAAATTAGGGAGAGTCGTGTCCCCAACAACGGTTCCATTTGATGAATGCGTTTTCACCGCTTTAATAGTCGTATATTTTAGCGTAGTATAGGTGGTGAAAACGATCCACCAAAAACCACACCTTTGAATATATGACAAATTTCCACTTGGTAAGTCTACTAAGGTTGAACACAGGGACACGTGACTCCTCATCACTTTCTCAAAAATTACTGATTAAATCTAAGTGATTAAATTCAATTATTTAGGTCTTCATCATGCAAGAACAATGCACTCAACACAGAATGCACAAATATACAATGCAAATGAAATGGCACATAGATGCGTGCATTTTTATTTAATTTTTATGCTATTAATTGAGATGCATGTGAATGATATGCAAGTAGATAAATTATACACAAAGATGCTTCCAAATTAATCAAATCAATGAGCAATAAAAGATGGCTTAATTTTAGATTCAATTGCTGCATTAAATGAATCAGAATGAACACAAATGGCATTTAAATGATGAATAATGCAGCACTATACATATCAAATTCTAGTGAGTTTAATTTAGTGTCAAAACAGAGAATAAATGATGTCATTATATAGAGAATAAAATTAGTAGCACAATGAAATTGAAATCAACCAAAAATGAGTTCGTATGCCCAAGTTATTGAATAAAGAGTGCAAGGGCATAAATGAAAGAAAAAGCATGCAAAATATCAGTATAACTATGCAAAAAGGTCCCTGAAGAGGCATATTCATAATTTCTATAAGGAGGTGGGGCCTCCTTATAATTTGTCGAGGCACAACACGTGAGACATGCATGCCTGGGCTGGACCTGTTTGCAATATCTGAAAAGATGGAGGGTATTGACACAAATTAACTATCCCGCACATGCTTGGCATGCGCGCGGGCTAGGTTCAGGATGGAGGCAAGGTTCAGCACTGCTTCAGAGCTATTGTAGGTGACTCGGGCCACGTGGCGGCCCGAGGTACTTCAGGAAAGGCTCTGCTAGATAGGAGAAGAGAGCAGTTATGGGAGAGGAGATGATGGTGTCGTGGGGGAGCGGAGGCGGCGGGGGCATTGCAGGAAAAGGGGAGGCGGAGGGATGGTGACGTGAGAGGGAGGAGGTGGTCGGGCATGCACAGGAGGTAGGGGAGGCTAGGCATGTATCGCGCACGTTCCAGGAGAGTGTACGTAGAGGCAACACGCACGCTACACATTCAACGAGAAAGAGAGGTGAGGAGTGGTCACATGCCAGGCACGCGACCTATGGAGAGAGAGAGACAGAGAGAGAAGGGGAAAAAAGAGAAGAAGAAAAAGAGAAAAGAAAGAGAGAAAAAAATAAATCAATAAAAAGTAACATAAATAAAATGAAAATTAAATAAAAAGTAAAATAAAATTAAATTAAAAGTAAAAAAATAAAATTAAGGATTAAAAGTAAAATCAAATATAAAAATTTAATAAAGATAAAAATAAAGAAAAATGAGAAAGAGAAAGTAAATGAAGTCAAATCGAAACGTGATCAACACAAAATTGCTCATCTCAATGAGGTCTACAACTTTCGTGAAGGATCCAATATCAAAAGAGGTCAACAGTACAAAATGTATTTTTGTTGGTACTCCATATATAATAAAATACCGTATTTTTGTAATTTGTGATTTTTTGTATTTTTAATTTGATTTTAATTAGTGGATTAATTTCTATGCAATATGTACATACTTAATCCAATTTTGATTTTTTATAGGTTAGAAAAAGGGAAAATAAAACAAGAAAGATAACATATATACAAATTATACAAAGTCAGATATTTTTTATTTCTTTTAAGTTTGCTCTTTTATGGATTTTAATTCTTGATGCCATGTTAATTAATAAATCAAAGAATAAATTGGCGAAAGGATTAGGTTATATACATAGAAAATAAAAGGCTCAATTTAGAGTTACTTATTCACATATTGTAAACCCTAATATTAGTACAATTAGTAAGTACTAATTAATTGATTTTCAGGAATTTGATAAGTAAATTATTAAGGGAATTTTGTTAAGAGGTCCATATAAAGTAGATGAATCATGGATTCACCAGTCCTTGTAATATTACCCTTTAACGGCTTTAAATCAGGTCGTCCTTGAGCTGCCACATGTCTGATCCTACAATCTGGAGTACGCAATGGTCGCTTTGGATGGACAATTAGGATTAGACTTGGGGCACGTTCTTGATCGGATGATGTTCAAAGGCGTTGGATGAATAACCCAAGAACATGCTCTAGCTAAGCTTCGATTGTCATGTTCTTCTCCGTCTGACATCCTCTCCTCAATCCGATAGTGTTTATGGCTTCCTGAGATTGCTCCGCTTCTGTAGGTGGTCTCTCATGAGCTCCAAGTAAAATGATGGTCGATCCAGGGCTCTTCCTTCTTCACGAGACTTGAAGCTTTGTTCAAGCATCGATTTGAGGCTCTAAGAGGTTCTCAAGACCTAAGTACAACACATAAAAGTTCAGTGTCTTGAGGGCTTCATCCTCGATAGGTTGTTGAAGCTGGAAGGTAAAGAAATGGGTGGTGGAGTGAAGTTCTGACGAAGGGAGGATGAGCGAACTTTGATTCGCCAAATCCGAAAAGAACCTGGATTGGAAGGATGGGGCGAAAATGGGGTAGATGTCGATGAATGAGAAGGTAGTGGATGTGGGCTGAAATACAGTCAAAAACAGATGGATTTGGTCTGGAGCTCAAGCTCCACGTCAAATTGGGGGGTTTTAATTTAACCTAAATTTACAAACTAAATGTAGAAATTAAAGATTAGAAATGAAAGATACATATAAAGATTACTTATAATAGTTAGAAAATGGCATCGACTTGGCCGGGAGACAAAGGAGGCAGAACCACCGGTGAAGACCTCCACTGATGGGCGTATCTATCTCCGAACAACCCCTCCTTGCTACAAAATGGTGGCTCCAGACTCCTATCACGAGCTAAGGGCCTTAGGGTCGATCTGAGGGGCTAAGAACTGTTTAAGAGGGACCGACCGAAAAAATGGCGAAGAAGGTGATTTTAAAGGAAGAGGAAGGGACAATGTTCGAGGAGAGGTTACGTGCGATGGAGTTGGAGTTGTTGGAAGGCATGGATCCAGCAATGGAGGCGGATGTGCTAGCTGCAGAACAATAGAAGGCTTGAGGCAAGGCAACGCATGGAGTTGGCGTAGAAATTTGGAGAAAAAGGCCTCTCATGACCTTCTGACAATGGAGGCTGAAAGAGAGGACAGTTGACCGGAGGTCAACTATTCTCGGCCTGTGATTGGTCCACATGGATCAACCAGAAAACTCCCATGCTAAAATTTCTTATAAAATCAATATAAATAAATTATTTATTTATTGGTTAAAATAAAAATTATTGATAATTTTATGTCGTATTTTATTCTAATTTTTAATTATTTTTACAAGGTCATTTATTATAGGTTAATATTTACATGTATATATATATAAATATACCTATATTTTGTATATTTTATTTTTAATTTACATTTTATATTTTATTATTATGTACATGTATTTTATATATTTATAACTTAATTAATTACTTATTTGGATATTTTTATTTTATTTTTCAGGATTTATTTATGTACCTAATTAATTATATACATAAATTTTATAGGTATATTATAGTATATCTTACATATATATTGAAGTATATTATTTATTTTATTTTATTTTTAATGGTTTTATTTTTTAATTATCCACATATGTTTTAAACAATATTTGCAAGTTTATAAGAATAAAAGAAAGCGAAAAATATAAAGAATAAATAAATTGAATGCTTTTTATATTTATAGTTCACAATGAGGGACCAAAGCCTAACTTTTACATCTTAACTCCAAATTGAATGAAACGACCTTTATTTAATAGCTACTTTTATTTTATGAACAACAAAGGTGAGTTTGGTCAATTTTGAATCTGTTGGAGAAGATATATGTATGTAAAGTTTTCTTTATGTTATTTTGCTTGTCTCGGGCACACTGTGCATTATTTATCAGTGAAATCAATTTTGTATTTTTCTTTGTATCTTTATATATAATATTCATGTTGAGGGTTTATTGATTTGAGGTATAAAAATAATAAAATGAAATGGGTCCCAAAATGCAATTATTGATGAATTAAAAATTAAGGTTTGTGTATTTTTTGTGCAATTCTTCTTCTCTATCTCACCCTACTTTATTCCTTGTCGAGCAAGTCATCATGATGACTGGATTTCGGGGTCTAGGGTAACTCAGTGTCTTTGAAACTTCATTCTTTTTTCTTTCCTTTATTCTTTTATTTTGGATTTAAAGATAGTATTTTTTATAGTATTTATGCAATATTTTGTGGGATTTATTGAGTGTTTATTTTCACAAATTAATGATATATACATGCAATTAGTTAAGAATTTAAGGTCAAAATGAAAGAATAAATGTGAAGAAATGGATTTTCATTAGTGGTCTTAATAGTTTGGGGCTTTTCCCAGGTGAAAGAGTTAGGAGCTAGGGTGATGCCTTTAGGAAGGGGCTTGTGGTGGGAATCGCTCGGAGCATGTGTTGGTTGGAGAGATGTGCGTAGAGGAGGCATGCTCGATGGATGGAACCTCACTTAAAGGGGTACACTCATGGAGGAGAGACGTTGAAGGGATCACTCATTGTGTGGGGAACGAGCACACTCGCGAAGGTGTGGAGCTCACAGAGGAGGGAGGTCAGTGGAGGATGTATTCACCGAAGGTCGTAGCCTCTTATGGAAGGGATTGAGTGGAGAGTGGGGAGGGAGAATGAGGAAGTCAAAAAGGCTTTACCACTAGAAAGATATGCTATAGTGACGCTTTTTCGTAAATTCATCACTAAATCTGCCGTTGTTAAATATATATCGACGATATTATTCATTGTGAAACGGTTTTTTATACTTGAAGTTAGCAATGGATATCATATATGTTATTATATCATTAGCGACCGTCAATATAATGACACTTATCCATTGCTATTTTTCAGAATTTTAACTCATTATCGTTAAATTTTGAACTAAAAATTTAAGGAATTTTTACCCAGCAGACCCTATAAACTTTGCCAATCACCTCCACGACCTTTTGCATAACGTAATTACCCTAGCAACCTTATAAATTACCCCAAGAACCCTCACGAGCTTCAAACAAAGTAACCACAAGGTTCATAGGGTAAGAGTTGGCAAGTTTACGGGGACGAGTGGAGAATAATGTTGTTTCAAAGGTCGTGGAGGCAATTGGCAAAGATTATAAGGTCTGCTGGGTAAAAATCCCAAAAATTAACTGTTATTAGTTAAAATTTTGAAAAATAATAACGGATAAATGTTGTTATATGGTCTGTCGTTAATGATATAACGATACTGTTCAAAATTAATTTCAGATATAAAAAATTATTTCACAACGAGTAGCTGTACAATTAACAACGGCTAAGTGACGAATGTTGAAAAAAGCCGTCACTGAAATCCAATTTTGTTGTAGTATACATCTAAGCCATTCATCTATTGCTCTCCGTGATCCTTCGTTAAAAGCTTACAACAGAGTCTGCCGTAAATCCGACAAATTTTCTAACGTATCCGCTCAACAAAACATCTTATTAATGCCCCTCATTTTAGAAAACCGCAGTCAAGTTAACAAGATATGCAAATATTATATCGTTACAATAAGAAGGTAATGATCGGAAACGGGAGAGAGGTGATGGGCAAACAAGGTGACGGCGACGCACACTCAGAACAAGCTGTCCGTCCTTGCCGGCAATCTCCTGAAGAAGTTGAGCGGCACAGACGGAAACCTCTCTCGGAACCGCGGATGCCTCAGCAGGTAGAGGCCTATCGTGAGCGCCACAGCGCGAAACGGAGTCACGTAGAGCACGACGGCCGCGACCAAGCAGAAGATCACAAACACCCCGGTAGCTCTGGGGTCTCTCCAGCTCAACAACAATTGCAGCCTCTCACCTTGCGTCGCGAGGTCCCCCATGATCATCTGAATCGATCCAGTTACATTCCGCAAGCGGTTGTACCTCGCCCGGACGATGATGTCTGCACGAGTGCTCGGGTTTTCATCGAACTCTTCATCAAGATCGTCGGGGAGCACGTTTTCGGCCAAAGAGAGCTTGGTGTCCATGTGAGGCGGGTGCCTGGGTCTCTCTTTATACTTCCACACCCCAATCAAGAGCAAGTAGAGGAAAACCGTCGGCAGTATCAGCTCCGGGTACAAGACCAGAATCACTAGAAGGATGTGGACCAGAACCGTCGTCGTGGGACTCGTCCAGCTCGAGATCTTATAGAACCACTTGGCGATGGAAGTCAGCCATCCGAAGGACCCTACAAACCTAAAGAAGTTCGCTCTACCCTTCCTCATGCTCCACATATAAGAATCTACATCTAGCATGTACTCGACAACTTCCTTCCTCAGAGGCGGCTCTGCGCGGCCAAGCCTCGTCGAAACGACTTGAACGGCCTGACGTCGTAAGCTGTCGTTCTGGGCGTTACTCAACGGACGCGAGTAGTGCATCTTTGGAAGCAGCGGCTTCGTATATACGAGCATAAATTCCAACAGCGAAAACTGTTGAAGTTCGATATTGAGCTGCAGCTCCCCCATCTTTTTCAGACCAGTCGGGTGCAACGAGATGAGCGGGTACGAATGCGTGTACTTGGTGTTGCACTCGAGCGTGGAAAGCCGTATCCGAACCTTGCCGATCTTGGAATCCTTTGCAGCATTCTTCTCTTCGCCGGAAGTCAGGTGTCCGTTGTCGAACACTGCAACCATGAGCACAGTGCATGGATCATAGACTTCCCAGACGTACGGGTGGTTCCACTGAGGTGCGAGGCTATCAACGACGGTTCTAGTCTTGATCCACTTCTCTCCATACTTAGCGACACAGTATGCGTCGGTGGTTCCTCGACCGTCCTTGGTCTTCATGGGCAACAATCCATTAGCAGATTGGATGCCCACTCTCAGCAAGGCGATGCTCTTGCTATGTTGTGGCTGCTTCTCTGTCGGTCTTCTATCGCTGCTGTAATGTACAGACTCGTCGAGGACATGGTACCCACCTTCCAGGCAGATACTTAGAAGGACCTTGCTGACGAGCTCGGTCTCTTTCTTCGTTTCGCCTTCAACGACAGTGACGGTTTTCTCAACATCGTACCACTTGTTTGCTACAGGAACATAGTCCAGTCTTCTGTCGACCTTCCGAAGAGAGATAGAAGCCTTGCCCAATACCTCTACCTTGTTGCTCTCGACCTTATCTTCTACGCTGAGAGTGAGGTACTCGTCGAACGGCTCTGCAGCTACGAGCATCAGCTCTTCGTTCCACATAGGATGTGAACTCTTGCTCGCAATGCGTGTTCTTACGGCGTTATCTCCGAGCATGGCCCTCACGAACACTTCTGGTGTCCTGGTTTTGTCGCTGGGGTGCAGATCTTTCGCTTCGATTACGTGGATCCTTAAATACCAAAGCTTGGGAGAGAGATATGTGTGGGTTCTGGTATTGGGAAGCTTGTCAGCTGGTACTGCCAGGGCATCGGAATGCCACGCCTCCGAGAAGGCCAGCTTGTCCGCCTGAGTGCCCTTCCATGCAGCGAGCATGATCTCCCCCTTGACCTTTTCGAACTGGAGATTCTCCAACGTGTACCATTGCGCTGCGAGGGGGCAATCGGGCGAGACGCGCGTTGGGAGGTCACGGAGGTCCAGAAGCACCCGACCCACGAAATCCTCCTTCCCTAGTTCCTTGTCCTTTACAACGATATCAATCTTCGGTGATGCGATGCGGTTTGCCGAGAATGCGAAGGATTGGTTCCACTCCGGGTCGTTCTTCTTCTCGATGTGGGGCGTGGAACCCTTCTGAGCACCCACGCTGACTTCAACGTAAGCGCTGCAGCTCGTGGTGGCGTCCTTCGCCGGGAGATTCCGAGCCTTGACGATGCGAACGTAGAGGTAGTGCATTTGCTCGACGAGGTCGTATGTGGAGGAGAGCTTGCCTCCTGGAGAACCAACCCCACCGAGAAGAGGAGCCGTCTCCTTCACCTTGTAGTCTTGCGACGGCGAAGGCGGCGGTAGCAACATCTTCACCTGCAGTGGCAGATCCATGGTTTTAATATTGAAGGATAAGTTTTTTCTGTATAAATGGTCGCTAATGATATTGTTAGCTAATTTTGAGTGTAAAAGAAATTTTTTCATTGAATAATATCTTGGTTGTATATCTAATAAGGACTAATTTAGTGATGGATTTTGAAAAAAATGTTATTATAATTCATTTTTGTTGTACTGTATCATTTTTCACAATTTTAGTTATTTCTCACTAACTTTTAAATTCAAAATTTAGCGATGATTATTAAAGTTTTACAAACAATAACAGATAAGTGTTACCATAGATTGTCGCTAATAATATACCAAGAAGTATGTCTTCGCCATTAAATATCGACATTATATAGTAAACAACGTAGAATATAATATTTTTTTAAAATATACAAATTTTGTTGCAGTGAAACAATCACACCCTTTAAATTTTAATAAGTTGATTGGTTAGTAATGAGTGCAATTGTGCTCAAATTTGACCAGATGTTTTAATTTTTGGTTGGGCTGGAGGAAAACATTTATGTGTTGATCTAACTGGAGTGTCTCCATTAGTTGGTCTGGTAAAAAGTGATTTTATTGCGGGATACGCTGCACAGAAAGCTGCTTCAGCTAAAGTTGCTAAACATGAGAAGGCTTGTACTGACAATCAACATGTCTTCATCCCTTTCGGATTTGATACCTTTGGGTTCTTGGCATCTGAAGCTGTAGAGCTCCTTAAGAGGGTCCAGAAAATTATGCATAGTAATGTTATGATGCCCAGGTCTATGGATGTTGTGTTCCGAAGAATTGGATTTGCCATCCAAAAGGGATTGGCGGCACAGCTTGTTGCCCGTCTCCCAATAATTTCTTTGTAATATGTACTCTTCTTTACTTTCCTAAAGAAGCTTAAGGCAAGTTCAATTATGAGAGCCAATTTTCGGTAGCAATTGGGGTGTTAACATCAAAACGAGACAAGATAAGGAAAAAAAGTGCGGCTGTCTCCAATAACAATGACGCGTTCCAAGATAATGTTTTAATACTAAATGAATCTCAGGCCATTTCAGATTAAGATTACATGATGCAACGCTGGATGGCATATATTGACACCAACAACTCCTCTAGTGCGATATTCGAATATAATCTACCCAACCTTTCTTTTAACAGCCCATGTAGAAGACCCACACGCAAATGAAAATTAATGTCTCCACGAGACTATAAAAGATCAAACTTACGTATATGAGTTCGGTTGTTGCTATTCTTAACTGACCTTCAATTCGTTATAAGTTCACGAAGACAAATGAGTTATATTCGAAAATTAATTTAGCTTTTACTTAATATTATCTGGCCGAACTTTGAATATGTAGTTTGTTAACTTCATTAAAGCTAAAGCTCCGATTCATGCGTTGAACTGCATGTATTATATTCCCATAGAAAATAACCATCCTTATTTACCACTCATCCATGGAAAAGTAATCAAAATGCATGCAAAGTAATAAAAATTTACAGAAATGAATGGAAAGCAAACCATTCGATTGATAATTGAAGGCTTAGTGTCTTTTCTCAAAAAATCTGTTTCCATGATACGGAAGAAAATTCCTATATACACTTTTCACCAGTGGCGGACTCAGGATTAAAGATTAGGTAGGGCACATCCATAAAAATAATTTTCAAATCTTGATGGACTTTGGGATTGATCCTTAATCCAAGACACTATACTCATATGTAAGACATACTTGATTTATTTACATTGAATCATTTTAGATTATTTTTAGCTAACACCATCCGCATTGAGTTAATAACAATAGATGTGAGGTTGGTTTTCTAATTATCATGTAATTTAGACGCATGCAATTCTAATCTCAGAAAAAATTGACGTATATGTACGTCGATGCAACTTGATATGGTCAAAAAACTGAGCAGAGTTTCATTTATTTCATCTATATACGTCGAAGCTACTTGATACGATACCTGCACTTAAGCAAGATGCGAAAACATGAACGGTGGAGAGCTATGCATGCGAGCAACATGAAAATTGGTTTGAGACGCGAGGGAGGCATGGGTACAGCTGTAGTGGGTTTGCAAGGGAGCTAGGAGCATGGTGCGCTCGTGAGGGAGGAGGAGACACAGTAACAATGGGTCCTTGAGGGAGCCGAAGGTGCGGTGCGTCCAAGAGGGAGGCGGTGGTGCAACGAGTCAGCTAGGGAGACTAAAGCACAGTGCATCCGAGAGGGAGGCTGGGTATAATGGTTTCTCAAGAGAGCCGGGACACACTATGTCTGCGACGGGGATGGAGAAGCGGTGCCGAAAGCAGAGGTGCAGGTTCGTGAGGCAGTCGAGCCACGACAACTGATGCTCAAAGAGGGGGCGTGTTGGAGTGACGAAGGCCATTGTATTTCAACCTTCAAGATTTAAATATGAGGGGGCACAAAGGTACATTAAATTGGTTTTGATGGGGGCACAAAAGATGGAAGTTCGAAGGGTTGAAAAACTTGGGGGGGCACGTGCCCCACCTGGACAATGCATAGGTCCGCCACTGCTTTTCACCTTCCGCCCCCTAGAAATAGGTGTAAAATAATAAAAACAGTTTTTTTTCTCAAAGTTATCTCCTAATATATTCGGGAGTGATAAGAAACAAAGCTCTATCTTTTTGAACCAGAGAACATCTAATTAATTAACTCTTAAAAAATAACTTCGTTGATTACATCGAAATAGAAGACAAGCGGGCAACAAGTTACGTTGCTAGATTCGAATTAAATCCAAATCTCACCAACACCTTATATGTATTGCTATATGTTTACGTCGATGATGGCTTGGTTACAAGGTGAAAAATCTTCACTAGATTAAAGATACCTCGTACCTGCGAGGACATCTGTAGGCACGCTTTCTTACAGTGGACGGCAGTAAGAACACGATAGCGTGGTAATGAAACCGAGGCTGCTGCAATGGTGATACCTTCTCCAGGTTGCGATTAGAGTGATGATGAGAGAGTTCTGATGGTGGCTTTATATACGGCTTTGCGAGAGAGGATTTGGCACAATAAAGGTAGGTGGGTGGGGACAATATTGACTACCTTCCTGGACATAGCCTTGGTTTATTTATTTTGGTGTGTGTCATGTGGCTCGTTGTTGCATAGTCAATATATAACATAGCTTAGTATATTAGATTGCGGAGAAACACCTCACCCCTGAAAAGAGATTTTGTCTGGTTGTTGGGTCCGTTTTTACCCGGAGTACTCCATAATCTCATTAGGGTTAGGGTTCTCTGTATTCCATGTATTTTTCCCTTTCTTCATAAAAAGTGAAATCGAACATCATTGTTCAAGGACGTAGCCCAATTACAGTTGGACTTTATGAATCCGTGTATATGTGGTTTGCTTGTTTGTATTTGTGATTATTTTCTTCCACCTTTCGCAGCAGTATTGTATTATATTTATCGAGTTAAAAATGGAAACACATTTTGTATATATCCGTTGAATATTAAATCTCAGTAGATATTTGTTTGAGCATCCATTTGTAGACACACGCATGTATGCGTGTACCTAAGTATATATGTATATGAGTGAAGTCTTTGTGTGTCTAATTTTATTAGGTTTTAGGTATAAGTTGTTCTGTTACTTATTATACCAAACATTAACAAAAGAAAACAAAACATTTTTGTACTTTTAACTTTTTGGAGAAGCTGATACACAGCTAATCACCACAACGACAATTGAAGAAGAAAATACATGATATAACAATAATCGACCTTTTTCTAACCTCTAGAGATGAAAATCACTCAGAAAAAAAATTATGTACAACTGTCTTTGTTCCCTCGATCTCTTCATGTGTACTCTCTATTTGTTGTCACGTCTAGTTATATTGTGTAGAATGACTTTATACCCCTCTTTTTATAGGTCTAAATACTATCTTAAGTAAATTTTGATAATCAATCATGATCCTAATGAGATTTAATCAAGGGATTTTATTTTTACTCACCAGACCCTATAAACGTTTTAAAATGCCTCTACGACCTTTTGCACAATGTAATTACCCCATCGACCCTGTAAATTACCCGAAGAACCTCCACAGGCTTAAAAATATTACCCGAAGGGTTCATGGGGTAAGAGTTGGCAAGTTTATGGGGTCAAGGGGGAATTAGGTTGTTTCAAAGATCGTGGAAGTGATTGGCAAAGTTTATAGGGTCTGTCGGGTAAAAATCCCTTTAATTAAATATAATAAAATCTCCTTAAATGATTGGCTAGAATCCAACTGTACTACAAAAGTATTGTAATTTTTTCGAAATCAAAATCTCATTCGTAAAAATATCCACCTTGACTTAGCTTCCATCTTGATCTTCATGTTGCCTTGATTCTACACTCGGCATCCTTGTCTTTCTCAAGTGTGCCTTTCAAGTACTCATCGTCTCTGGTTGTCACATCCATCTCGATGTTCCCTTACATACTTCCTCTTATATATGCCCCCACAATCTACTGTTGTATCTCCTGACATGGACCGTCCATCTCTCGTGACTAGCGAGTATGTTATCATCTTCTATCGTAGAGAACATGCGCTTCTCCTCTTTATACGTTACTACATAAGATACTGGCAACCTGTTACTCTGTTCTCCCTATTCTCAATTGGGAAAAAATGACGCTCTATAACTTGTCAATACCCCTCATTGAATATGTGCCCCTTTTTAGCATCATCATCGCTTGCATCATCATACACATTACTATGTGATGAATCTCCATTTCATCAAGTTTATGCTTTCATTTTAGCCTTTAAATCTAGCTAATGCAGGTAAATATCATTATTTTGCATAAATTAACACTCATCATTTATTCTATAAATAGTGTATAAAATACATTAACTAAAGTCAAACTAAAAGAATAAAGAAAAGAAAAAGAAATAAAATGTCGAAGGTATTTATGATTCTAAACCCCGAGACCTAGACATCATGATGACCGGGTCGACAAGGAAGGAAGTAGGAGGAGATAAGGGTCAAAAATGCAATAAAACCCCTAATTTTTACCCTTCAATAATTCATTTTCGAGACCCATTTTATTCTCTATCATTTATATCTCAAATAAAGAAACTTCGTACATCAGAGTTGTAGTAAAAAATATATAGAAAAATACAAAATTAATTTCACAAAAAAACTGTACAATATACTTTTATACTCAGAATAAAAGGCCAAAATCCAAACTTCACAAACCATATCTTCTCCATATGAGCTCAAAATGTATCAAAATCATTTAATTTTATTAACTTTTAATAATCTATTTAATGAAAATGGTCTTACTTAAGTTGGATTTAAGATGCAAAAGTTACGTTTTGGACCCCTATTGTATTATATACTTGAATGAAATATTCATTTTATTTATTTTTTATATTTTTATAATTTTATAATTTATAATTTTGTAAATATTATTCATAGTATATTTATATATTTAGAATACAATAAAATCGTAAAGAAAAGACTAAAATAAAGAAACATATAAAAAATACATAGATGAATAATTATACTTATACTTATGTAATTAAAATCCCTATTTATTTAAGTGTACATATTATATCAGAAAAATAAAAGAAAAACTATTTATGTATATTTAAATGAGATATAAATATATAAATTGAGTTTATAAAATAATAAAATATAAAATACAAAATAAAAATAAAATATGCAAAACATAGGTTAATATACTTATAGATAAACCCTTACAAAGTAACTTGTAATAAATTAATTAGTTGTAAAAATAAATAAAAATAAGATTAAAATACGACATAAATTAATAAATAATTTTTATGTTTAACCAAAAATTAATAAAATCATTTAAAATTTTATTATTATTTATTTGTATTTTTCCAGCATGTTTTGTCCTCTTGTACGCCCATGTGGACCAATTGGATGCAAGTCGGAGATGATCGTGGTCAAATCCTCGCCCCAAGGTCTTTTGCGCCGTGTCACTTGCCACCTCGATTTCCCCAATTTTTGGAGCCCGATTCTTATATCTATTTAGGCCGATTCCTTGTTGACTTTTGCACCTAGATTCATGGATTTTCATGCCTAGATCTCACATTGATCTGAGGGTCACTGCATCGAGTGCCATTCCACGAGGAAGACACCATGTACATAACCTCGCCTCCCACCTTCCTTCAATCTTTGATCCTTCTTCCGCCAACTAAAGCCCTAACTAGAGCCCTAGATCGAGTGCTGGTGACAGCAACACCCCCTCTGGCAGCTCAGTAGCACAGTTGGTTGTCGAATCAAGGTGATCCAGAGTTCTGTCACCTCCTCCGCCAAAAGCTTTGCTCCAGGTGGTTCTGGTAAGGCGAGCTTCTTCTTTCTTTGTCCTTTCTGTTCCTTAGCATAACACTAGTGTATGGCCAACGTTTCTTTCATTTGATTTTGTTTTATTTTTGTAAAAGCAAAAATTTCACCTTTGCCAGAGCTGCGGCTCCGCCGCTTGTTTCCGATCTACCCAGCTACCCTCCGACTCGCAATTCACCTTCACTCCATTTCCCTATGCCTGTTGAACACTCCACGCACCTCTGTTCCCCTCGATCTCACATAGATAGAGAGATCAATTCTCCCTTCTCCACCGCACACCCGAGAACACCATCCGACCTCATCTCGCATACATCTCGACCCCTGAAACTTTCCAGAGTTTTGCTTTTTGCTCCCTAACGTACTTTTGAAGGAAATGGAGAGAAAATCCCTTTTTGTAGGGGGTGCCAAAGCTCAGAAGCCCTTCCAGGTCTCGAGGCTTCGTTCAACCTCATCGAAGCCCCTCAAGCCATTCAGAGACCGTCATCTGAAGAGAAGTAGTTGTGGCTCCATTTTGTACCTACCCCGAGCTTTCCAGGTGGCCGGTGGAGCGAATGAGATCAGATTGAAACTTGTCTCAATGGAGTTCTTGATGAGTTCTTCCAAACACCCCTTTAGTTGTCCAGTCATCTAGCCGCACCAGACGTAGCAACTACCGTTGGATCTCACACACCATTGACCGTCAGATCCACATCGGGATCTAATCTCGATGCTCCATCAGCGAAGGGGAACCGGTCGTTGGATGCATGCCACGTGGTTAAGTGAAGAGCCACAATCATTCGATTCGTGATAAGTAGGGGTAATTTATATACTTTGCCCCTGATTTTTGTGCGTTTCTTTTTGGTCCTGTAACTTGTTTATTCAGTTTAAAACTTTTAGTAAATTGCATCGCACCCTTTGTACTCTCACTATTTACATATAGGTCCAAGCCACGTCACCTCATGTGCATGTGCACGTGAGGGGTCTAGGCTTTTTTTACCTAAACCCCTAGGATTTTGTGTATTTTGTTTTAGTCTATTTAATTCGTAAAATGGTGCAATATTTTCTAGAATAATTGCATCTTGCACCTCAGACTTGTATTAAATTACAAAAATACCCCTCCAAATATATATATATATATATATTGGATTTTCTGGAGAAATTGTGTGTTAAGCCCTTGTACTTCTCTAAGGTATTCGGATTAGGTCCCAAAACTTTATATATTCGCAAAATGCCCCTACTAGTATGTATTTTCTTTTTTGGCTTTTATTTGGTGAAAAATAGCTCCAGACCTTTAAACATTCGTAGAAAATTCTTATAAATACCTGACATATATTTATATCACGTATATTTTTGGTTAGGTATTTTAAGCTTGTTTTCTCTTATAAAAATGAAAAAGTGAGATTTTATTCCCAGTTTACAAAAAAACACATAAAAATATAAAACTTTTTTGCAAAATTACAAAAAAATCATATTTTGTGTATTATTGTATTTTACAACTCCAGACCAAAAACCGCTAAAAATAGAAAAGATAAAGACTAAAAATTAAAAAGCTCCAATATCCTTTAAAATATAAAAATTCACTAAAAATTAAAAAAAAAATAATTTATATCTGTAATTTTTCTTTATATTATCATATATATATTAAAATTAGTTTTGGAAAATTTCGAAGCTTTTAGCTATTTTTAAATTCCAAAATAGTTCAACCTATTTATTTTATTCTTTATTTTACCTTCTTTTTTACTTTAAAAATATCTAAAATAATACATAAAAATTCTATAAAAATCAAAAAAAGTAAACATATATAAAAAATACAAAAACGTCCATTTCTGCAATTTTTTATTATTTCTAGTTGTATCTATATATATTTTTCCCCACATTGCCTATATAGTTATATATAAGATTATATTATAATGAAAATAAAAAGAAAAGTAAAAATCAGAAAATATACAAATAAAAAATATAAAATTAAAAACAAAATTTTAAAAATATAAAACAAAAAATCCATAAAAATATTAAATTAAAACCCACAAAAATTCAAAATACCATAAAAGCCTAAATCATTTATTATCTTTTATTGCCAATTTTGATTATCTATCCTCCGTTGTTTCCTGTGTTCGAACCCAACTTTACTTGTCCGCTATACATTTCATAGTAGGGTATAATAAATTTTGATTCATGCATTGTGGAGGTTGATTGTTTATTGCTCACGTGATCTTGTGAGTGGTCGCCTCAGCGACATTTTATCTTCGCACTCCCTGAGGATATTATTTTAGACCCTCGTAAAATCCGTGTCATCACTATGCTTACATTGAAATATCTCCTTTGATAACAACTTTATATCTTTGAGGCATCATCATTCCTAGCGTAAATCAGATATTATCTCTAAACACGTTCCCAAAAATATTTTAGAGTTCACATCGTTCTACCAAACATTAGAAATTATAGATCCAACTCCTTTGACAATATAAAACTCTACACTTGCCAATTTCACTGTGCTATTAATGCAAGCATGATATATGTTGATATGTAATCTGACATGAGCACAAATGATATTATCATGCTAAGTTCAGAAGTAATTTTGAGTCTACCTTTGTCTCTCTTGAGCACGAGGGTAATTCTCCCTCATAAGTTACAATGTAATTCTCTTGATTAAAGTCTAAATCACATTCTTTTCCCTTCACTTTCTCATTCTCATATCTCGAATAATTGGCAATTTTGTGTCCCTTCTTACCATAGTGCAGGCATATGATAGAACCATTTGACATGGATCGACCTTTGAATTTCATCTTGCTTAATCTAGATCATCTTCTCCTTATTATTAGCACATGACCTTCATCACGTATTGCCTCGCTCGCGGACCTTCATCGATATTCATAAATAAGTAGTGGCGTACCAATGTTTGAAAATCAATGCACTATCAACCTCTACTCATGAAGAAAAAGACACATGATATAAAGATTGTCAGTCACCTTTCGCAACCATCGAAAAAAAAAATTACTAAGAAGAAGAAGTACCTTTCTCTCTCTATCCTTGCTTGTCGGTATGCTTTGTTTTCTTCTGTGAAATGACTACTTTTTTTATAGATCCAAATATAATCAAAGATTGATTGTAACAATATTAAACTCAATATAAATGTTACAATGACGTTTGACAAAATTTAATCAAAATCTCCTCAAAAAAATAGCATAGAATCACATTCCACTAACTTAATAAATAATGATTCTGCATGTCCACCCGTTACAAGAAAAACAAATTGTGCCTATAGAACTATGCCCACGGATGTGGGGCTTGTGGCTATAGAATTGGGCTTTAGATCCAATACGCCGTGGCCTATAGCAGTAGCTACAAGTTCCGTCGCGAGAGTTCTCTAACCATGAATATGCCGTGGCCACTACAAGTGACTATATAATTTGTCATGACCACAGTTCTTTCATGAATATCCTCCTTACATATTTGAAAACTTTGGTCACGAAATTGTATCTACGAGAAACTAGTGGTCAGGAAATTATTGTGGCCACAAGTTTCTATAGCCATATTTTGTTGCCACAACGTGTTTTTCCTGGAGTGACCGTCTAGTTTATAGCATGCATTCATCCTGTGATTACCAAATTGACAACTATGCACATCATTTCCAAGGTTAGCATACCATATTTTCATATTTTTCATATATCTATATCATTCCGATTTTTTTTAAAAAAATATTGATATGGTATAAAACACATATTCACATCATTACTTGTCCTTTTGCATCTTTAATTAATGAGTTTAATGGGGCTGCCCCTCGCGTCATTTTCGGTGTTTTTTTATTTTTATTTTTGAAAAATATCGCCCATGTATATTCATCCCTATATCCCTTCTATATGCCATTCGAATTTCGTCAGAAACAGAGACTCCTACAGCCTCCATCGAGACAGTCATTTTTTAACGGTAACAGGATTTTTTAAATCGACATCATCTCGATGGAGGTCGTAGGAGTCTCTGTTTCTGACGAAATTCGAATGGCATATAGGAGGGATATAGGGATGAATTTACATGCCGATATTTTTTAAAAAAGAATTTAAAAATGCCGAAAACGATGCGGGGACAGCCATTGCCCCATTAAACTCTTAATTAATTGACACACTGCGCGTGCATGAGGCATATATATACATATATATATATATATATATATATAGGATTTAATGGGGCTGCCCCCTGGGGGCAGCCAACATGGCTGCCCCGCCCCCTATTTCCGACGTTTTTTTTTTTTTTTTTTGAAAAATAAAACCATGTAAATTCATCCCTATATCCCTACTACATGCCATTCGAATTTCGTCAGAAACAGAGACTCCTACAGCCTCCATCGAGATGGTGTCGATTTAAAAAATCCCGTTACCGTTAAAAAAATGACTGTCTGGATGGAGGCCGTAGGAGTCTCTGTTTCCGACGAAATTCGAATGGCATGTAGGAGGGATATAGGGATGAATATACATGGTGACATTTTTTGAAAAAAAATAAAAAAAAGCGTCGAAAATGGTGCGGGGCAGTCATGTTGGCTACCCCCAGGGGGCAGCCCCATTAACCTCATATATATATATATATATATATATATATATATTGCTTGATAGACAAAAAATAAAAAGGGAAATTGCCTTATAAGTTTCAGCCAACATGGAAGCATAAAAATTACATGTACAATAATTTTATGTTTTCTAGTTGGTAAGATTCAGTTGCAAGAATGTCGTCAAGAATAATACATGTTTACATATCATTACAATGACGCATTACCTAATAACAATGACATCCAAAAAAGTCCAATCACACTGTGACATATTTGAATATGACCAATGTGCTAAGATGGTCAATTATATGATATTGAAAGACTAAAATTTGATTGATGGAATCGAAAAACATATAAAAAATTTCCCACTTTCTCTTCACGCGGATCTTTTTGAGGAAAAAATAATGTGACATCAAGGAGGAGTTGATGATGAACAATATCACGCCAAATGCGATCCACCATCTAAACCTACGAATGACGTTAAATAGTCCGTATGAAAATTCCACATGCATATTAAAATGGAAATGACCACATGTACTCTTCTGTTTTAATAATTAGCCACCACGGTGTTTTTTGTCTTTTTGATATTAGTCTCACTTGAAAATTCTCGATTCCAAAGAGATATATCACAAAGTTGATAACAATCCAATATCAAGTCTTATAATCGCGCTTAGAAGGAAGATTTCATAGGCATTTACTAGTAGATCGATGGAGTTTATATGTATTACATTTCCTAACCGTTCCAAAAACCTTAGTTGTCTAACTCATTAGTAAGGTAAGAGCTCTGATGCACATCTTCTCATTTAGTCCTTCCTTATTCCCTTCGTAAAATTTGTTTTTTTATTGAAAAGGTCGGGATTTATCTCCATCAAACAAGGGTAGCGACCTACCAACACAAACGATAGAGGTTTAGGAGTCCAATACGGACTCGTGCACAACACAACCACAACAACAAAATGATCCAAGGAGGTTCAACAATTAGTGCAACTGACCAACCTCCAATAATAACACAATATAAAAGAAGTAATGTTCATGGCAAAAACAAGGACAAGGACAAAATAAAGGTGTAGCTAACAACAACAACAACGAGCATGCATCATAATAAGTCATCATGGACAATTTAGCTCCTGACAACACGTTGACAGCGGGTGCAAAGGCGGGGACTGGTGGGACTCATCATCTCATTGTTGTAACATAAGCATGGTGAAAAGATAAGTAAAGACGTGGAATTAAAAATAAAAAGAATTTTCTTGTTTTTAAAATAGGTTTTCAAACATGAAGGATGCATCTTTAGTAATAACAGAAGGTTGCTTGGAAGTATCCAAAAAGATTCTCGTACATCGTTCCTTCCAAATCAATCACCAGATCGATACATGCTAAATGCAATGGGGAATAAGGGAGTTAATATTCACATGAATTTTTGAAGCCCGTTTGAATTAAAGAAATATCAAAAATTACTAATACATTTAAAATATAGAAGTAGTCCATGAAAAGGGTGATATAGAGTCTCCACATCATACATGTATACAGGGCACACATTTGCAGCAGGTTTGGTAAAGAGGATGATTTTGTCTTGGATTATGAGCTTTTCATTGCTAAGGGACCAAAGGAAGAAGGAAACACTTTGGTGGAAGGGTTTGGACCAAAAGTTTGGATGTCATTTAGTATCCAAGCCTCTGTACGAGAGTGTAAGATAAAGATCTTTGGTCAAGCGAAGGGAGGTTGCTCTTCCTAGGAAAGATATGTAGTCCGTAGAGTCGGTGATTAGATTGAAGATCTAGAGGTAAAATTTGGGTTCTCGAATATCATGTGTCTCATGATCTCTTGGAGAGAGCATTTTATCATATTTTTTGGTAGGTACAGTTGTTAGGGATTGTGAGAGGGTGGATTTTTTCTAATAAGCCATGGTCCATAGGTTTGGAAATCGATCACAAAGGGGTCTATCTTCATTGATGGGGTTGGTACAAAAATATTTATTATGGCATGAGCCAATTCATTTAAATGTTGATTCCCTAATGGTCGCAGATCCATTTTTAACAGATCACCGGAAATGCAAGTCGTGGGGATTAGGTTGAGTGTCAATGGGGACTGGGATTTATTGTGATATCTACAATGAATCATTCTGGCACATATTGAAGAAAGGTTTTCTTGAATCTGAATCCAACGTTTAGATAGGAGGGCTAGGTTTAGTAGCTCAAGGTTTTTTAGTCCCCAACCATCATTAGATTTGGGTCTGCAAATGTGATCCCAACGAGCCTCATGTCTGTTATGATCAACGTTGTTATCGTTCCGAAAGAAGCCTTGACGAATTTGGTCAAATGCTCGGGATGATGTGTGATGAATCCACATTTCATCATCTTTATTCTATCATTTTGGCCTCAAAACCCCTAGTAAATGCGTGTAAATACCCTTAATTCCTGCATTTTAGCATTCATGCATGTATGTGTAAATATTGTATAAAATACTGTTTTTAATGCCAAAATTATAAAATAAAGAAAAGAAAAAAAGAATAAAATATTGTAAATATTTTATGACCCAAAACCCCGAGACCTAGGCATCTCGATGAATAGGTCGACAAGGAATAAAGTAAGGGGAGATAAGGGCCAGAAACCAATAAAAATCCCTTTTATTTAATTCATTTTTTATTCATTTTTGGGACCTATTTTTTAGTCCCACTTTTTACACCTCAAATAAAGAAACTTTTTACATAAAAGTTGTAGATAGTTAAATATAGAAAAATACAAAATTAATTTCACACAAAAATAATGTACAGATAAAAAGTTATGATCTGAATAAGATTCCAGAATCCCAACTTCCCAGACCTGTATCTCTCAAATAAATACTGGAAATGTATCAAAATCATCTTTTATTGTATATAATTTTTAATAATCTATTTAATGAAAGTGGTTTCATATTTTTTCGAGTTACGGTTTGAAAGTTAGGTTTTGGACCCCTATTGTATACTTCTACAGATTAAAATACCTATTTTATTTATTATACATTATTTCTGTAATTTATATTTTTATAATTTTGTAAATATTATTTATAATATATGTATATAAATAAAAACTTAAAGAAAGCACAAAAATAAAATACTTGTACACAAGGCATATGTATAATACCTATAAATATACCTATATAATTAATACTTCTAATTATTTAAGTATATATAATACATCAGAAAAATAAAATAAAAATATATTTAAGTTTATAAAATTAAGTTATAAATATATATAATAATAAACCAAAATAAATAAATTAAATATATAAAATAAAAAAAATAAAATATAGATACATATACCTATATAGCCCGTAAAAGGGAACTTGTAATTGTATACCTCTAAAAAATAAATAAAAATCATAATAAAATAATTTATAAAATAATAAACATTTTTAATTTAATAACTTAAAAATAATTAAATCATTTGCTATTTTAAAATGAATTTATAAATCTTTTTTTTCCAAGGAATTTTCTGGTTGGTCCACGTGGACCAACAAGGTTCTTTCCTTGGTTGACCTCGGTCAACTCTCTGACCGAGGTCTGGCTTTGTGTCAGAACGGGTTTTGACCCGACTTCTCGGATTTTTTCGAGGGTCTTCCTTTCACCATTTTGCGTAACCTTCTTCTTAACTTTTCTCCCTTGGAGATTAGTGATTCACGCCCAGTGATTATCTTGGGCGTTGAATCACTAATCCGCTCCCAATCCCTCATTCTTTGAGCCACTAAGTCAACTCCTTCATATACACCTCCCTCTTCCATTTGAAAATTTGAACCCCTTTTGCACCAGCTTCTCTTCGCCTTTGTGCTCGACCGCAAGAAGGAGGTGACAACTCCCTCTGCAGGCCGTTAGGAGGATCGATGAAGCGACGAGGCGGCTCCACCTACCTCCGCCGACCACTGGCATTGAGTTTTCACCTCAGGTGATCCCACCTTCGAGGCTCCTTATTTTCCCTATTTTGTTTGTGCTTTTTCCCTTTACCATAGTCGTAGGAGTAGATCCCCCTCTTCCTTTTTGCGTTTCACCCATCAAATCACCTCGCAACAACCTTGCCGGAGTTGAGCTCTGGCAAGCTCCCATTTACGCCATCTACGCCCTTTCCACCCTGCTGCGGGGTCGAGGCAGCTTGCCCTCGACCCCCTTCACCCTCTTTTTGCAGGTCTCGCGCAACAGAAGAGTTTGGGGCTCATTTTGACTGCTAAGGTTCCTGGAACCCCCTAGCTCTGCTGCCATCTCGAGCGAGCTCCGACCATCGCCGGAGGATTTTGGAGCCACCAGCACCGAGAGGAACACGCCAGGAGCAGTCCCGGCTACTTTTGAGCTTGAAGGAAAGCCGTAGGACGTAGATCGAGGGCAGGGATGGTTGCTTCGCCGGTGGCTCTTCCCTGTTCTTCCTCCTAGGTCCCCCATCATTGGATCAAGGCCGGATCGCCCAGTTGTACAGTAGCCGTTTGATCGAGTCCCCCGCCAGCCGTCGAATCATCAAGGAGCTTCTAATCCTGGCCGTGGAATTCGAATCGGCATCGACCGTTGGATCTTCGACATGTGGCAAGTGAAGGAAAACCCGTCGTCGGATCCGCCTAGCTTGGGTATTTTGCATATTCACCCCATGCCCTTTTTGTATTTAATATTCATCACTCAAACTTTCATCTGTAGTTTATTATCTTTGTGAAATTTGCACAAACGCCCTTGTACTTTTTATTAATCGCACTTCGGTCCTTGCCTACATCACCTCACGTGACTCCTGCACGTGGGGTCGGGGTATTTTGCGGGGGGTCCCTCACAACTTGTATTATTTTTGTTAAGACCAGGAAATGTTTATTCCAGTTACATTTTTTGGAACCCCTAGGTTTTTGGAAATCACATACAGGTCCTTGCCAGGTCACGTGCCCCGTGCACGTGACCTTGGTGTTTTTGCAGAGAAAACCTTGCAAGTCTTGGAATTTAATATTTAGTCCACAAAATTTTTATTGCATTGTATATTTTCTGGATGAATTGCACTTTGGCCCTCGTAGTTCTGGATATTTACAAATACACCCCTGTTAGTAGTGTAATTTTTTGTCTCTAGTATTTGTTTCATGCATCTATAAAATCTTAAAAAATCCCAAAAAATTGCATTAGTTTCATGTTTCATTGATCTATCACGCTATATTTTTATTTTGCATTTTTGTTGCATTTTAATATTTATAAAAATTCAAAAACATGCATTTTCATCTGTGTTTGCATTAGAAAATACCTAAAAAATATAAAATCTCTTTGAAAAATTCTCAAAAAAATATATTTTGCTTATTTAAGCCTGTTTTATATTCAATCCAAAAATCTCTAAAAATACAAAAGAAAAACTCATAAAGATTATAAAACCCCAAAAATCTCTATAAAAATATTAAAAATTCATAAAAAAATAAAAATATAGTTCCTATTTCCTAATTTTCTCTATTTTTTCTTGTTATTTTAAAATTAGTTTGGAAAATTTTGGGTCATGTTTGATATTTTTCATCTCCATTTTAATTTCAGGCATTTTCTTTATTCCGTGCTTTAAGTATTTTTGACTTCAAAAATACCCAAAAAATAGGAAAAATATAGAAGAATCACAAAAACATTAGAAAAAAATATAAAAAGCCTAAAAATATTTTATTCCCTGCATTTTGACTATTTTTACTTATTTTTATAAATACATCACCTCTCTTTTCTTTATTATATATATATATATCATATTTTATAGAAAAAGAAAATATAAAAAATATAAAATATAAAAAGAAAATATAAAATCAGACTTATAAAAATCAAAATATAAAAATATAAAACAAAAATCAAATAAAAAAATATATAAAATTAAAAACTCACAAAAATAGCACTTATATAGACAAATACATCACATTCATTCTTGAGCATTGATTTTACCGGATCTATCCTGCTTATTCCCTGTGTTCGACCTCTACATGCTTGCACACTATACACATTCATTGAAGAGTTATAATAAATTTTAACTCCGCACCGCTTTTCATTGCTTGTCTCTATTGTGGGCTAATTGTTGATTGAATTTCGAATTTCGTGTGGTCACCACATCGACTGTGTCTCCGCCCTGTGTGAGACATATTTAGGACGCTCGATATTTTGGGTTCATCAGTGTGTCTAGGTATCTTCAAAGACGCTAGAATGTGGTTTATTTGCGGACTAAAGGATGAATTTAGAAGAACAAGTCTCAAAGCGAGTGAACGCATAAGAGATTTCCATCCAAGGAGTTTTTCTCAAAATTTTCGATGATAGGTGTCCAATCAACATGTTTTAGGGATTTGTGATCTAGGATGATGCCAAGATAATTGATAGGAAAGTCATTTACCTCCCATCAAAGGATTTTTGAGGTCAGTAAGTTTCATGGTCGGACAGATTCAAGCAATGGATAATGGCTTCTCTTTTATCACAAATAAATCGAAAAGAGCGAAAAGACTTTGGGTGTAAAATTTAGGCAATGAATTGCTTGCTCGTCAAATTTGATGAAGATGAGGATATCATCGATGAAGAGGACATCAGTGATGGATGGATCTTCCTCGGTATTTGATAACCCTCGATGAGTTTGTTTTTTTTCTAAGTTTTGTAGCATTCTATCTAGGATATTGATAGTATCATTGAATAGGAGGGGAGAGATAGGGTACCCATGTCTAACGTCTTGAGAAGGCTTGAAGAACCTTGAGGTAAGATTGTTTGTTTTGAGGGAAAGTCAGGTTGCGTTTAGGAATGTGAGAACCCATATGTTAACCATTGGGAGGCAGCTTGAGAGATTTTGGGTGTGAGTGATGGCACTCCATTTCATCATTTCAAAAGCTTTCTTGAGGTCGATTTTAAGGAGGATCACTACCTTAGTTTTTTTAAGATCCCATGCAATGATGACTTCAGAGGTAATGACAAATGCATCGGAGGCACCCCTTCCCTATAGAAAGGTGCATTAGGAAGGTGGGATAAGCTCAAAAGCTTGGGGGACTAACGGTTTGTAAGGGTTTTGGATATAATTCTAATTAGTAGGTTGATTAGGCTGATGGGTCGATATTTGACAATGTCTTGTGGGTCACCTTTTTTGTAGATGATGAATCTCCATTTCATCATTATTATTTCATTTTGGCCTTAAATCTGTAATTAAATACATGTATATATCATTAATTGTCAAAACAAACACTCTATAAGTTGTGCGAAATAATGTATAAAATACTGTATATTTATTATATTTAATTCCAAAATTAAAGAATAAAGGAAGAAAAGAAAAAGAAATGAGATACCACAGGAATTGAATGGCCCTAGACCCAGAGACCCGGTCATCATGATGACTTGTAGACAAGGAATAAAGTAGAGGGATATATGGTAGAGAAATTGTATAGAAAATACAATAAAATCCTAATATTTAATTCATCAATAATTGATTTTTAGGATCTATTTTATATTATTATCTTTACACCTCAAACAGTAAAAACCTCAACATGAATATTAAAGATAAAAAATACAAAGAAAAATACAAAATTGATTTCACATAAAACTAATGCAACAGTATGTCCGGAACGCACAAAATAAAAAATCAAAATAAAAACTTTGCAGACATGTATCTTCTCCATACTGTATCAAAATGGGCCAATATCATTTTTAATTGTATATAACTTTTAATAATCTATTTAATAAAGGTAATTCATTCAATTTGGAACTAAGATATAAAAATTAGGTTTTGGGCCCATATTGTGCAATATACCTGAATATTTTATTCAATATATTTATTCTTTGAATTTTTCAAATTCTTTTATTTTTTCTAAAATTGTATATATTATTTAAAATATATGTACATAATTATATTAAAATAAAATCATCATAAAGAAAAGAAAATAAATAATACATGCTAATAAATAGTAGAGATTTTATCACTTGTGCCCCTTCGAGATATCGCAATATCAGTTATGCCCCTATCTTTTTGGTAATATCAGTTGTGCCCCTCACTTCTTGCAAATATATCACTTGTACCCCTCGAGTTAGTTTCCGTCCATCCCAAACACAAACGGACGTTAACTTTAGGGACACATCAAGAATTAAATAAAAAGAAATGAATGGAAAAGTCCAATCACTGTTCATCTTCTTCCTCCCCCTCCTCTTCATCTTCCTCATCCCCCTACCCATGCCACCTCCCCCCTGCTGCAACCCCAGACCCCCATGCCTCGCGCCCCCCCTTGCCCCGCTGACCCGGCCCAGCGCCCCCAGGCCCCCTTGCCCCGCCGACTCGGCCCGGCGCCCCCGCCCCAGGTCTCCCCTCCGTCCTCTGCACCCCCTCCCCCGTTGCCCTCCGCCACCCGCACCCCCTCCCCCGGTTTCCCTCGCCCTCCGCACCTCCCCCCTCGCCCCCCGCACCTCCCATCTGGCCCCCGTACTACCGCTGACCTTGTGGTCATTCAGCTTCTCCTCATCTGATTTGATACCGCAATCCAATCTCCCCATCTCGATCCGATCCACTTCTTCATATCTTCTTCTCTCATCCCTACCCATCTCCTGTCATGTATGATGGACGGAGATTGATCCCCTTCCTTCACCTAAGCTTGGGATCTCCGTCCATGTCCATTATCTTGTGTACTTGACGCCCGACCTAAGATCATAACCCTGGAGCTTCGTTTCTAATCATAGGTGTTAGATCTGGAGGATGGAGACCCATCTAGCATATCTGCTCAAATCATACACCTGCAAGAACTTGGAGTCGATCAGGACCACTACCGACCCGTCGCCTTTCAACTTGAGTCCTGAAGCAAATCAAGCTCCACAACATCTGATCGGAATACCTTCGAGCAACTGCCATCAGATCTAATCCTTCTCGAGGATCTTCGACGCTGCATAAGGAGCACCATATCATCGGTCTGATCTATTACAGTTTCTCTGCTGAATGAAGGCCGTCTCGATCTTCTTCAACAAGGTTGGAAGGGGTTCCGGGCGGAGAGGGAGGAGGAGGAGGTTGGAGGGGGAAGAAGAAGATGGGGGAAGAGGAGGAAGAAGAGGAGTCTGGACAATAATACCCCTCTTAACTTCACCAAGGTTTGAAAAAACCATGGTTAAGTCAACTCATTGACGGTCAATCTGACGGAAGGACACAAATGGTAACGGAGAAAGAAGTGAGGGGCACAACTGATATTACCAAAAAGATAGGGGCATAACTGATATTGTGATATCTCGGAGGGGCACAAGTGATAAAATCCCTAAATAGTAAAGCATACCTATATATATTTAGTGTACATATAAATTCAGAACAATATAATAAAACTGCTTAAATGTGTATTTAAATAAAGTAAAAATATATAAAATACATGTATATAATGATAAAATATATAATACCAAATAAAAAATATTAAAATACATGTATATATACATATATTTTACTTGAAATATTAACTTGTAATAGAAGGTTTTGAAAAAATAAATAAAAAATATGTATAAAATGCTACATTAAATTACAAACATATTTAAGTTCTGATAAAAATTTAATTAAATCATTTATTGTTTATTAATGATTTTACAAGTATTTTCTTCTAGGGAGTTTTCTGGTTGGTCCACATGGACGAACCCGAAGCCTCCCCTAGTTGGCCTCGGTCAACTGTCCACTTCTCTCTTCCTCGAGCATCGGAATGCTAGACAAACATCTTCGCCTTTTTCTTTGCTCGATCACATCATTTCATGACTTGGCGTGCCACGCGATTTGCAGAGATGGAACCTCCCTAATTTACAGCATGGCCAAAGATCCCATCGATCTCCCTCGAATCGAGCAGCATCTTCGATCGAACTTCCTCATTTTTACAGCTTATAAATAAGCCTCCTCTGCTCGGCTGCCAGGTTTGATCCCTCTTAGCGCACTCTTAGACCATCAGATCCACTTCATCCCTTCCTCTTGGTGACAATTCGAGATTGGGAAGTTCTGTAGTGAGGAGGAGCAGCGGAGGAGCAAGACCAGACCACCATCGGAACCCACTGCCGGTTGGTTTTGCCTCCTTGGTTCCCTGACCAAGTCGAGGCCTTATTTATTTGTCCTTAGGTAAAACCTTAGTCATCTTTTTAATTCTAGCATTTAATTTCAGTTTATTCTAGTATTCAGCCTTAATTTTAAAAATCCTCAATTGCATGGAGCTTGAGCTCCATGCCAAACCCCCGTGAATTGACCGTTAATCTGCCTCCTGATAATTGCATTTCATTATCATGCACATTCTCCACCGCTCTCACCTTGTGATCAACCTGGATCTTCATGGATTCGGTGAAACAAAGGTCCCTTCGCCGCCTCTCGTCGGACCTTCACCATCCACGTTCATTTCCCTTCTTCAACTTCATATTTTTAGTCGAGGTGACATGCCTCGAGCCTAGAATTATTCTTGTGTATACCTGGACACTTGAAGACCTATCTGAAATCTCATCGAAGACTTGGAGAAGCTCCAGGTCGACTGGAGTAAGCTAAGCTCCCTAGTCATCCTCGTCTTCGTCGGTGACCATCTGCACACACACAGAGGAGTGTCGAGAAGATAAGCCCTCTATCGAATCGAAGAATCATCGCTGGAGCAAGGAGAACGAACGAATCGAAGATCATCAGATCATGGTTCTTCAGTTGTTCTTGCAACCCCCTTCTCAGCCGTTGGATGAAGAACACAACCCGGATCTAATCTAGGTCGTCCATTTAATTCAAAGGGGTATGCAAGAGTGGCCCTTGGATCAGACACGAGTGAGCATATACAACGATTGGATGAAACTCATTTAAGTGGTAAAAATTGTAGCCAACCCCCTCTGCTTTTTGTATTTTATAAAAAGGTTCTATCATTATTTAATTAAGCACACAACTTTTGGGTTAATTTACATGTATGCCCTTGAATCTATTTAATATTGCACTTTAGTCCAGTGCCATGTCACCTCACATGTACCCCACGTGAGAGGACTATTTTTTGGCCGAGTGAGGTGCAACTCCATCAGAATTAGAGCCAAAAACCTGATCGGTGGCAGCCTTGATTATCACCTAGGTTGGAGAAGTATTGGCATTTCTATCATATGTAGGTAAGTAGGGTGTTGTCGACAATGATGTTCCTGCCTTATAGGGAGCATCTGACTTGGTTTGAAGAATTGAGCATAGGTCACGCCCTTACGGGGGTGTTTGTCTCATTGTCCTGCGACTGAGTACCTCGGTTGCGAGGGAAGTATTAGTTTCGCCTATTGGCTTCCTTTATCTATTCTTTAGATGAGTAGCCACTCAAACATGAGATTAAGGACCTCGAAGTGCACAGATCACAGGTTACAAAGGAGGTGGAAGAAGTACGACTACTTTCCTAGTAGTACGCACACTCCTATATGGACAACCCTCATAAAGACTTATTAAAATATTTGCCTGCAAAGCAACCATAAAATTGAAAAGATAAAAATAGTCGAACTTTCATGGTTTCACTTGGGTTGAGTTGGTGAATTCACAACTTGTTTGGTGTTTGTTTGATTTAGATTAAAGTGAAAGATCAAGTCCTGCACACTTGTGCAAAAGTTTACCTTTCATTTTTTTACTTTCATTCTCATTTGATCCCCCACTCTCTTTGAGTCATTCTACTATTTTGCACTCCTTTTATTTCTTATTGACTTCCGTATCGTTCATCCATTCTCGATCTTCCTTTTTGACGTCAAGATGGAGACTCATGGATGGCTTAGTCGGGACTCTGTTAATACCCATATCGATTCCATGTGGTCGACATCTCCAATAATTTGAGACGATTCCCAAGATCATTGTTTGGACTCCATGAACCGCTCTCCAGACTCGCCACCTTCTTCAATAATCTGAGATCACTCTTATCTTGAAATTTGCCCCATTTGGATGAAAATTGATTTCACTACATATACATCTCCATCCTTAATGAAATTTTATGTTGACCTTAACACCGAACGATTTTCTGTATTTGGTGCTTCTATTCAGACTAATCGAGGCATCATTCCTTGTATAGATCAAGAGCCCGATCTGGAGCTAGAGATTTTGTCAGACTCAGAATCTGATACAAAGATGGCTCCAAATGGAAAAAGGAAAGGACCTCAACATTCACAATCACAGTCAGGCCATCAACCAAATCAGAATGTGGTGAATGCCCAACTTCTTGCCTCCATACAAGCAATCCAACAGCAGATCACCGATCAGGCATTGGCCCATGTTACATTTTTAGGACATGTTGAATGATCTGAGGATAAGGATAGATCAACCATGAGGAGGAGAAGAGGAAGATAGAGAAGATGGAGGCTGTGGAGGGCCGGCAAATGAGAGAAGAGGAGAGAGGCCCAAGCCTACTCTCAAAGAGACTTACAATCCCAGAGCTGGACAAATGACAAAATGGATACAAATCCCTACTATACATGCTCATTTTGAGTTGAAGCCTCAATTCTTGGTTATGCTTCCCACCTTCCACATGAATGCAAATGAAGAACCATATATCCATCCCCAATAATTTGGGCGCATATATAAAACTACTCACTACCCTAACATCTCGTTAGGTGTAGTTAAAATGACGACATTCCCATACAACCTTCAAGATAAGGCACTTCATTGGATCAATCATTTAGGGAAGGTCGTCACCACCTGGGAGAAACTGAAGTCCGCCTTCTTGTGCAAGTTCTACCCTCTTGGGTGGCTGAATCAGATGTGCACTCGCATTCCCAACTTCTCCTAAGCCACCCACGAGTCGATTCACGAGGCTTAGGAACAGTTTATAGATTTACAAGAGAAGTGTCCACATCATGACTTCCTGTGGACAAGTCTGGTCCAACACTTCTTCGGTGGGCTCACTCTTGAGAGCCACAGGCTCGTCGATGCCGCTTGTGGCTGGTCACATTTTAACAAGGATGAGGAGATCATGTGGCTGGATTTTGAAGAAATGGCTGAAGGAGAAGCTACCCTCTCGCCGTCCAGTGTCTACCAACACCAGCCACAGATTCACCAAAAGACATTATATATGGAGGCATCACACGATCCGGACAGGGATGAGAACTCCAATCTGAGCATTAATGGGAGCCACCTATCCAAGGTGGATATCATTGAGAAGCAATCACAGGACTTTAAAAAGCTCATTGTGATCGAACAGAGGACCCATAATTTGGTCAAATTGGATCAAATCACCAAGCAGTTGGAGTTGCTGGTGAGTACCATTAGCGCTTGCCAGTTGACGGGTCGTGAATAGCCCTAGGTTAAATTGCTTGAATTGTCATGCATTTAAATTAATGTCGTTTCATTGTAGGTGCGAAATCGGAATCGGTCAAGAAATAACCACAATTAATTAATTCAATTCTCAATCGCGTGGTTTTTGATTATTTTACTTGGGCAAGTTTGAAGGTCGAACTCAAGGAGGAAAATGAACAACATAGATTTTTATCATCAAAGTTCGTGCACGATTTTCAATGCGGTATTTTTTTGGTATTTTTAATACAAGTTTGGGATGCAAAATGTAACTTTGGTTGATTTTAAGAACTAGAAAATGAATATCAATCAAACGATGCCCAAAAAAATGAAACTTGGCCAAGATGACAATTATGATGAAATGAATGCACTGTAATTTTTTTTAGAATTTTTGTATGCAAGATAAATATTTTCAAGAGATAAAATTATCTAAGATCTATCACTCGGTGATCGATCTCAAAAAATCTAAACCTCGAAAATACGAGATTTAATACCTATTAAAAATTAAAGATCGAAATATGCAAAATGATTTGTAGAGGGCAAAAGATGCATGCAAATGCAATTCCTTTTGGGCATGGTAGGAAATACAACTAAATCTTCAATTCCTGATTTTTTGGCAATTTTCAGAGATATAGTTAATCACTTATGACTTTCGAGGTGCAAGATGGGAAAAATATGCAATTTTCCATCAAACAATTAACTATTAATTAATTACAGATCACAAAAAAGTCAAACATATGCCATAATGTAGAGAATTAGTTGAAGAACAAAGTGCTATTTTTATAAAAATAAAATGAACGATAAAGTAGTTCAAAATGGAGGGGGAACACAAGGGTAGCAATGCAATATTACAATAATTTAAAATAAAAAAATGCGAAGAGGACTATATTGTAATTACCGAAAGTGTTGGGGGTCTGCTGTAAAATTTCCAAGTGGTCACATGCCAAGCGCATGACCCTTGGTCGACAGGGCTGAATCTGTGAATAGGCTGATCTTCGGGGTGGCTTCTGCAAAAGTTTTAGTAGGTCACGTGCAATGCACACGACCCCTAGGTTGGGGATGATCTTGGAAATATGCCAGATCCCAAGGGGTGTTGATGCAAATTATCCTCTCGCACGTGAGAATCACGTAGTGAGGGGGAGGCTTTATTGAAGTCATTCCCTCTCATACGTGAGCCTCACGTGGGAGGGCCTAGGGCAGTGAGCCTGACCGTCGAAGGCAGAGCAGCGGATGTCGGCGTTGGCCGACACACGGTCGGTGGTTGTAGTAGGCACGCGAGGAAGTCGACCCCTGGCTATTGAAGAAGTGCGGGGCCCTGCTACTGGAGCCTGGTGGTGAAGCGTTTGATGACTTCTAGCTCGGAGCGGGGCTGTGCTTGAGGCGTGGCTGGAGTCAACGTTGGTGGTTGGAGGCGGAGAAGAAGATGAATGGAAGTATCGGTTGTCGTTGTTGAAGGGGGTGTCGATGAAGCTTGCTGTGGAGGAGGCTTCTGGTCGTTGACGACGCGTCGAAGCGGGGGATGAAGTTCCGGTAATTGAAGATGTTGCGGCTTCGACGGTAGAGTTGATGATGGAGGTGGAAGGTATCGGAGGGGGGAAGATCGAGGACAAGGAGATTGCGAAGGTAGATCGTGCTAGGGAGGTGGAGCTCGACGGTGCGAAGGCCGGAGCGAAGCACCTCGGATCTTGCCGTAGGAAGAGTGCAATCGGGATGTCACCACCGGGGATGGATTCTTCTGAAGTTTGAACAACAGATGGTTTAGTGGATGGGCGACAGTTGAGTTAAATAGAAGGTGATAAGGGAGATGGTGCCATAGATGGTAGGGAATCGGGGCAGTTTGACGAGATCGGAGGAGGATGATTGAGTGGTGGCGAGGGATTCGCGAAGGAGCGAGATACGCGGGATGGCGTGCCTCCTTGGCCATGGATGGAAGGAGGTGGCGGGGGGATTTGCGGGCAGCGGTCGGTCGAGAATCGCAGAGGAGATTGGGAAAGGCGGTTGGGCAGAGCAACAAAGGGGGAAGCACATGAGCCATTCGATCGACCGAGATCGGACGGCCCTGATACGACCACGTGGTAGGAAGGGGAAGAGAATTCGATCACGTGTAGTGTGCGTACGTGGTCGGCATGTGTGCTACACGTGCGTGGTTTTTTTTAAAAAAACAAAATAATAAAAGGCCCAAAAATGGGTGACACGTGGCGGCTCCAGAAGCTACTACGTGTCAGCCCTAGAAAATGCAGAAATAAAAGAGAAAGATAGTTCTGGAATAAATAGCAAATGACCTTGGATCGAAAAAGTTTCTTCACAAAAATTGCTCATCTCGATGAAATCTACAAATTTGAAGGAACCAAAACCAAAATCGACCATTTGCACAAAGTGATATTTTTGGGGTATCCCATGTACATAGAATACCTTGATTTTTGGGTTTTATAAATTTTTTGTTATTTTTAAGTTAGATAAAAAATCCTAAAAAATATGATAAAATCCAAGATAAATATTTACACATTAATCTAATTTTTTGGATTTTTATCAATTAAGAAAAAGAAGAAATAAAATAAAAGACAAAAAGACAATTTTTGTACATACAGTTAGAGAAGACTCGGACTTAGTTAGTTTCTTTGATTTCAAGCACAGTTTGGATTTGGATTTTTACGCATTTTAATAAAACTTTCATCAAAGAAGATAAATGGAAAAGAGATAAAATAAAATGAGTCAATTATGTACATAAAATAATAGGTCAGAAACTGCTAAAATACAAAATGTACAAAAGAGGCCTAAAACCCAACTTTCACATATGAGCTCCGATTCACTTGAATGTGTCTTGTTTTGAAGGTAATTGAATGTACATTAGTTCAAAAGTGAGTAGGATCAAATCCGACACTGGATGCGGAAGATATCAAGGTTTTAGTCTGGAACTCCTAGAACTAGGGTTTGGGTTTTTGGTCCACTTATTTAGGTTAGTGATTTTCTTGTATTTTTTATTTATTCTTGTCAGTGATATGTACACAGTGGAGGTTGTTTCAGGTCATTTGGAGTTAGCATAAATTAGCTAAAAATCAGTGAAGTTAGGCTATTTACATGTCATTTTGGTTGGGATTTTTGGCTTCTTATTTTATGCGAAAATAAGTGATAAAATGCCACTCTTATTAAAACATGCATGGATGCTAATTATGTAGAATAAATGAAGAAATGTCAATGATTTTTAAGGATTTGAGCTTAATTCATCATTTTTAGAGTGATCACTAGTCCATGTCTAAATTTTAAAAAAAGTTAGCATATATATCATCATTATTTAACTTGTGTCAAAGTTTCAATAATTTTACATACTGTGTGTACGAAAAATATCGTAAAAATCATATTTTCCATGCATGCACATTAATTAATAAGAAGACAAAAAAATATTTGCATTAATTCTTGCATAAGATTTTTAGGAAAAAATACAACTTTGCTAATTTAGATCAATCTTGCATTAAAATTAAGTTGGCTAAGTTTGTTGATTTCCTTAAGAACCTAGTCCCTTACATTTTCTCATTTACATTCATGTTGCATAAAAATACCAAAAAATATCCTTCGTGAAAATCGTGCACTAAGAGATCTGGTAGGAACCTAAGTTGATTTATTTGCTTCCTTGAATCGACCATGAGGCTTGTCCAGGTTAAATAAATACAAAACTGCACTTAATTCACTTTAACTTGATTTATTTATTTGTGTGATTTATTTGATCAATCATTAATTATCCTACTACAACAACTTGACTAAATTAACTAAGAGTAATTTTGGGTTTATCGATAGGATAACTAATCCATTGATCGGAGCACTAAAATCCAAATTCGTTTAATCACTGCTTAGGAATGGAAGTATCACAATATACAATTAAGTTCCTAATACCCATAATCATCTACACATGAAGACTATGATTAAACATGAAGTTCAAATATAATTTGAACTGTCTTTTTCAGAGTTTTTATCATTAAGTTTCTCATTCGATCATTTTGAGGTTGTATCGTTCATATACTTTTCAAAAACATATAACAAACCTGTAAATCTGGTCTTGTTTCTAAAACAAGACGACCATCGATTGAATGTAGTTTATCTTCCGATTCAATAATGAACCTATATGATTCCTTTGAAAGATCGTATTGCTCATACACCCTTATATGTACACCAGCGCGCATTTGTATAGTCCTTGATTATGACATCAACCTAATGATCTGCCAAATGTATATACTCAGACATGTACTATCACATCTGGTGTTCGATCAGAGGATGCGTGCATATATCAAGACATTATACAACATAATTTTTTGCTATCTCGATCTCGTTAAGTCAACTCTTGACTTAACTCACCAAACACCTCTGAATCTCCATTCCTATGTAGCGGACCCGCGTAAAGATGTTGATTGATATCAACCTTTAGAGTAAGGATTGTAATCTCCTTCTCAGGATGTAGATCTTTCTTGATAATCACTTAAGGATGCGGTTGAGTCATCAATCTAACACTTTAAATATTCAACCCAGTACCAACCTCTACGATCCAACAATTGGATCAACAACTGTATGATCTCAAAATTGCCAAGGTATATAATCCTATAATCCTATAATCCTATTTGTACATATGGATCCAATAAGTGTATGCACATTATAATCTAAAAAAAGAGAGTGAATATATCAATAACTTTTATTAATTAATAAATTACATTGACATATATTGTAGAAAAAGTTCGCTATGGTCTCGCATGTCTGACAACAACACTTGATTTCGGATACGCGGGCAAGGGACTACATCAAAAAAGATCCGAGGAAGGTGCCTTATTCTTCTCCAAAGGATCCGGGGAAAGGCCCATAAAAAAGACCTTGGGGCCCATCTCCACGTGGCCAATTCAAAATAAGAATAAATGCCGAGTCTAAAAATCGTTGATCAGTTACTGCAAAAGTCGTGCAATAATACTCGTCATAATGCCCGCATGCAATAGCGATTCTTCTGCTGCTCCCACTGAAAGCGCCGGCTCTGGTAGCCCGAACTCACTGCCGACAACCACGGTGTTGACCTACGCTGTCGTAGCATGTACAAAACAAGGTGGAGGCAGGTTTAGTTTGGACACCTTGAGCGGAAACACAACCCTTCCCACTGCCAACTAAAGCACTGGCGGAATAACCTCTTTGGACAAGATCAAAACCACCGTGACGTTGGCATCTAAATGAGGAAATTCCACCAGCTTGGAGGATCTTGACTGCGGTACCTTCTTAACCCGCACCACCGATTCTCTATCAACAAAACATGGTCCTTACAATGCACCATATCCGATCCACACTCGTCGAGCAATAAATTCTGCAATTGCTCTCTTGATGGGTCCTGAACCAACACGTTGAATTAAAATTATGTTTGCAGTTATAAAAGTCACTTTGTACAATCAAGATATTGTAAAATAACCATTGTCATCATGTAATTGTTTATATAAAGAGTTAGATCATATAGATTGATGACATATTGTATATCTAAAGAGTTAAATCAAAGTGATATTAAAAAATGAACTCAATTTTGAGTAAAAGATGGTATATTTATCTAAAGAATGAATTTCAATTGATCTTTTAACGCAGGTCCTCTATGTAGGAATAGAGATTCGAATGTGTTGGATAAATCATTTCAAAGTGTTGACTAAAAGTCAAAGTGTTAATCAGAAGTCAACATGTTGATCAAAAAGTTAAAATATTAATCGAAGGTCAAATGTTGATAAAAAAGATTAAATTTTGATTAGAAGTCAATATCAAAAAGATTAAATGTTGATTAGAAGTCAATATGTTGACTATAAATCAAAATATTGACTTTAAGTTAAAGTATTGACATGACAAGATCGAGATAGTAAAGACATGTATCGTATACTGTCATGAGACACCTTCGCCTCCATGACAGAATTGCAAGCATCGTTCTTCCTGCTAGGATTTCAACATGACGAGGACTGAATAATGCACCCATGATCACCTGCACAAACGACCGACCATCAACAAACCTGCATGCCTCGTTTATGTGATGACGGCGGAGGACGCACGACTCACATGTACATGAGTTGCACCATGAACACAACTCAGGGGGCAAGAAGCAAACTGATGACCACATCTACCGCAACCAAAACATCAGATCTTTGCGTGACAGGAACACATCCTACAGCCATGGAAATCGCATTGGAAGCACTGGGCACTGGAACACGCTTTCTTCAATGGCTAAAGGTAGACCATCCATCCTTGCACTCTCCCTTACATTGACTTGCGGTCCTCTTCTCCTAACCCGCCAGAGAACCTTAGACGTGGTTTTCGGATGCCACATCTTTGGTCGGCAGGCCTCATCTTGAACGAACCACCTAATTTCTATATATGTATGTATGTGAGATCAGGGGTGGAACCAGGAATTTTATCAAGGGGGGCCAACTAAACAAAATAAAGGATAGAGAGAGATAAAGTGAGTAAAGCCAATTTTTTAACAAAATATGCAAGCATGAGATTCGAACCCTGGTTTGTTAGTTTGAAAAAACAACACTTTGTCAATGAGACATTCAACATTTCATGATACTACTTAACATTATCCGCTCTATATTTAATATTTAAGCAGGGGCCATATCAAAATTTAATAATATTATATAAGAGAAATGTAACAATTAAGGAGGGGCCATGACCCTCTAAGCTACATGCTAGTTCCGCCCCTATGTGAGATCGTGCATGAGTGCGTGTGTGCGTGGGTATAGGCAGGGGCATGCTCACTAGCATGGGCATGCGTGTGGGGAGAGAGAGCGAGAGGAGGGGTTTATGGGGAGGATGAATGGTGAGAATATAGATCGTCCGTACGACCTCTCTCTACATCTCGCATGCACATCCCCCGAAGTTCACCTCTCTCATCTCTCTCAAAGGAAGAAGATGGATCGTGTAGATGAGCTCAACGGAACCATCCATAGCTCTCAACCATTGGAATGACCCCGCAAAGCTCCTCCCAAAGAACGATCTCGTGAAGCTTTTTTGAAGCTCTCTTCTTAGCACCTGGCTACTCCTCGGAGATCAGCCCCGTTTTGATTTTTAAAGAAAAAACACAGAGACAAGCATTCAAACCACAATTTGTAATATAACATTAGGAGCACTTAATAACAATAGGAAAGTCGACAAAGAATTCCATACCATCGAAATAAGCTTTGCGATGCCGTCACTCCTTCGACAACACCTTCAGGCAAAAACTTCAGCTATTTTCATTCGATTCAACCCGCAATGCTTAGGAATGAAAATGTCCGTCCATCATATTATTGTTTGATGTGGTTATTAATTTCCATTCCTCCATTCAAAGGCTGTCTGGCGTTGTTGTGCTTCAAAATTTTCAAAGCTCTCCACCTATTTAATTGGTAACCCTTTGGTTTCAAGCACATAGATCAGCACACTCTACAATGGATATCAATCCAAATATCTTGAAGATGAATGAGGTCTGGATGGCCTCTCTGAGCAATAGGACGGACTGCACTATGATCAGATTTGTTACCCACTTTGGCATGGAGGTAAATCATTAAGCTAAACTGTATAACGATATTTAACGAGTATTCTTGCCATTTTAAACGGACTTTGCTGAAACCTTTCGAGCGCGAATCTTCTCAATTTGAAAATATCAACGAGCATCTTTCTTATCCTTATGGAACTGACCTTTACCATTCTACTTCATTTGATTTAATCCATTGTGATATATTGAGACCTATCAAGTTCGTACCATGAACAATCAAAAGCATGTTGTTGTTGTTATTGATGATTTTAGTAAATATAGTCACTTCAATAAAACCAACTCTCACCAAGGATGCATCAATCTTTACTGATAAGATCCAGTGGCATCAATATCTTGGTGCTCTTTATCGTATGTCCTGAACTGACTTCGCTAAAGCCTTTCGAGTTTGAAGCTTGTTGGTTTGCAAAACATCACAATGTTTTTTACCCTCCACAATCTGACCATTATTATTCTACTTTTTTTATTTAGTCCATCATGATGTCTAGAGACAACTTGTCAAGTTCATATAGTTCGTATTGATGAATCTGTAAATCTTCTTGGGTTTATCTACTGAAGGACCGAGAGATCAATAAAGTTGTTAGAGTATTTCTTTGCTCATATAAAGACATCTTTTTTTACATTACAAAGACCTTCATATCTGACAATGTCCTAGAGTTTGCCCTTCAATTCCTGATAAGGCACCCTTCATCAGTCTTTATGCATGTATATATCACCGTAAAATGGGGTTGCAGAAAGGAAGATATGTTAACTTCTTCATGTCGCTCGCTCTTTCCTCACTTAGATAGAGATCCCTAAAACCTTCTAGGGTGACACCATCCTTATTGCTACATAGCTAATCAACCCAGTTCCTTTCTTTGTTCTTGATATGAAAACTTCGTTCACTTTACTCTCTATTGATAAGGATCTTTTTCTTATACCCATGCATATCTTTGATTGCATCAAATTTGGCATAATTTTTAGGTCGGCGACAAGTTGCCTCCTATGCAATCCTATCCCGGAACTCAGAAAGGGTACGTGTGTAATGACTTGGTTGGTCGGTTGTACTATCTCTCGATATATGTGAGCATTTTTAACAAACTAATTTCTTTACTAAACTTACTAGTGACATCCCACTGAAGTTTCCACCTACCTTCCATGTCTAGCTTAACCAGAATCAAAATCTCTCAGAGTTAGTTCAATCTCCTATATTGTAGGAATCTAAGACATTCAAAACTAAACCTCAACCACCAATATCTATAAATGGTCCATGTTCCTCCATTAAGCGTCTCGTTGCATGTCAGAAAATGTACTTTACATCTGATATCTCATTTTACTAATACTTATGGCTTATGTAATGGTGATAGGGAGTTTGCATGTTTTCTTCTAACAATCTTGATATCGAAAGATCACCACACAACTACGCAGAACAAAGGGTGGACGCATGCTATGGATGTAGAGAAGGATAATTTTATTTTTTGAAAGTACATGGGATACTATTGTCACCCCTATTAGTTGTAGATGAGTCTTTACGACGAAACATGCACTTGATGTTATGCTAAACAGAGTAAATGCTAGACTAGTGGTCAAATGCTTCACTTAGACTTGTAAGGTCAATTACTTTGATACATTCTCCCATGTAACTTGAATGGGTTCTACTCACACTATCTTGCCTCTCGTGGTTAATGACAATTAGCCACTCTATTAGCTTGATATAGACAATATTTTTCTTTACGAAGATATTCTGGAAGAAGTTTATGCTTTTATATGTTTTAGCTGTCAAGTTACACCATTGAGGGGGGGGTTATGTTTGCTGACTTCGCAAAGCTATAAATGGCCTAAAACAAAGCCCTACAAATTGATTTGAGAGGATCACTACTAAGATCAACTTCCTTAGCTTTTATTGGACTTCTTTTAACCACTTTGTCTTTGCCAGAGAACATTTGGAATGTACAATTATTCTTTCCGTAGTTATAATATGATTTACTAGGGTGTTGACAATGCATGAATTCTAGAGACAAAGCTTTCCTTCAAAAGGTATTTGATTTTAAGAATCTTAGCATCCTAAAATATTTTTTGAGAATTGAAGTAATTCATTAATTTAGAGGACTTCTTGTATAAAAAAAATACTATCTTGCTCTCCAAGAGGAGGCAATCTTGGTTTTTTGCAAACCATCACTTGTTTCAATAGAGTTTCAACAACAATCAAGTATTGATGATGGTTTGTTTAGAGCAATATACAAGTATAGTGTTCAAACTTATATATCTTATTGTCACCAGAACATAAGTAAAATATTCGGTGAGCTTGGACAATCAATATACATACAATTAATGATTAGTTGTCCTTCTATTCTCGTATACTAAAAAATTTTGCTTGGGAAAGGACTTTTATGTGTTAAATGGATATAGTAATATTCTCTTATGTAGATGCAGACTATGTTATCTCTCCTAAGGACGAACATTTCACAACTTATATTGCTATGGTTATTTGTGTAAATTCCATTACATGGCTTAGAAGGAAGCATATTATTGCTTTAGATCTAGTGCAAAAGTATAATACATTTTATAACCTAAGCTAGTTATATTTTTGAGATCATATAGCTTATTTATTTCTTATAGAACTTAGACTTTCTATCAAAACTCCAGTTCCTCTCTATTATGACAATTAATCATCTACTTATGTTGCCTTCAATGCAATTTTCCATGAATGCACCAAGCATATTAGAGTGGACTACTATTTTATCAGAGATATTGTACAAAAAGGACAAGTTATCACATAATTCTACCGAGCACCAGTTAGCATAGATCTCCATCAAAGCGCTTCTAAGGAAACGTATCTCTCTATTTTCATCCAAGTTGGGCATCATCGATGGATATCCTCCAACTTGAAGGGAAGCATTGCCGCATGCGAGCACGCAAACATACACATACATACATACATACATACACATACCGACACACAAACATGTGTATGTGTATATAGAGTAGTTCCTCTATTTAGCATTTTCTTTATATCAATTGCCTCACTGTATTTCTGTTTTTTAGTTATTTTCCATGTATGTCTATCGACACTATTGTACTTTCGTTTTGGATGCAAGGATCTTATTCTATATGCGAGATTTTGAGTTCCTAATATCAAGACAAGAATTCCCTTTTCCCTTTCCACGTGTTCACACTCAATTATAATTGTTCATTAACTATTGTTAGAGTATACATCACATGTAAAGATGGGTAATTGGATCTCCAGGGTCCAATACCACATCCATAGGTTTAGTCCTACATCAACTATGAGTAGGACTTGATCTTACTGGTGTGGCTATATAAGAAGTTCCACATCGTCTATAACAATTGAGAGAGAAAGAGAGAGGAATAACAAACTACCCGACCCTTGAGAGGCTTTCTCCTGTAATTTCATCATGCTCCTTATGGAGTAGGGTTCTACATAAAATCCCGGTGTTCTTTCCCTATTTTATATTTCTCTATCTCAGATTCGCTTCCCCGCTATCATTTTCTACATGGTATCCGAGCGGGTCTGGTTCTCGGGAATTTATTTTATGTTCATGATTTGTTCGAGATTCGATTAGCAGAGCATACTCTAATTTAGTTGTTTGTTCTTGAAGATTTTTTATTAGTTCAAGTTCAAGATCAAGGTTTCTTTAGAAACTCTAATTTTGCATATTCCAAAGATCATCATCAAAATTTTGAAGATTCAAGGTTCTGAAGATTCATGTTCAAAATCTGTTTGAAGTTCTTTACCACCAATTCCAACAAGTTCCATTGTTTTCTACATGGTCGGAAAATTCACATTAAGATCATTGTCAATAGTTCCGAAAAATAATTAGACTTTCTTTATGAAACCCTATTTCTTCCAAGCAGCATATGTGTGAGTTCTATCAGCGATGGGTTCACAACAGGAATCATACTCGACGCCCAACATGTTCAACACCATCCAACCACTCGAAGTTCCAACAATCTGGAACCCTAATCACCAATGGTGCAGCAGGTCCTGACTCCATGCGATGGTGATCGACTCTGATGTTTCTTCTCCAATTGCATCTACGATGATGGTGTCATATTTCTACCGGCAAAAGAGCTGTTCGAACTTCTTCCTCGTGCCATCACCCTTTATATCATGAGGTGACGAACCCCCCTTCCAGATCGCTACCTCTGACGGTGCAATCTCAGATCAAGGCATGCATTGGGCATCCATGGAGGCGCAGCTCCACCTAGGCGACTTATCCAGAAGGTAGCGAGCCTTCCTCCATACGCCACATACTTCTTCAAAGCACTCAGGCGCTGGTGTGATGGTATATCCTTACTCCTCGAGTGATGACAATAGAGGGTTCCCCCAATGGGAACCCAAATATTGGTTCACAAAGAGTTGTGTGTGTGTGTGTGGGGGGGGGGGGGTTACCTCTCATTTAAATGAAAAGAGGTGCCCCATACCTCTCATTAAAATGAAAAAAGGAGCCCCAGAGAAAGGTCCCTGTTATACTTTTTTAAAAAGGGGTGCTACATATGTGGGCCTTATTTGGGGCGAGAAAGAAATTAAGAAAAAGGAGGCTTCTGTACAAATTCAAAGGAGACATAACATAATTTTGGGCCTATTTGGGTTGTATTTCATAAAAAGAAAAGGAGATTTTTTAGGAAGTGGTGCATACAAAAAATAAAAAGAAAGAAAAGACGTATGCAAAGGAAAGGAGAGGAAAGGAAAGTGATTTCTAAAAAAATGAAAGAGAAAAGGCTGAAAACAAGAAAGATTGACTTATGTGATTTTTTGTTTCTCCCCATCATCATATCTTCTCACAAAATGGTTGATGTCATCTATTTTGACTAGGTCAGGAGAAAGGGGGAGTACGTAAAGTTTTCTAGGACATATTCATACTCTCCAATACATATTAAAATGTCCAGATTTCAGAATCTACCATTTGATGCGCACTTGTCTACGACCATTATTTAATAGGTCATCGTCTTTGATTTGGACTCAAGGTTTTCATGTGATCCATAGGGATTCCAGAGTAGAGATCTCATTCTCTGAGCCATTATGAACATAGGGTTTTTAATGTGGATTCATAGGGACTCCATAGTAGAGATCTCATTCTCTAAGCCAATGTGAGAGAGATCCCGTTTTTCGATGAGGAGATTTTCAGACTTCATTCTCCAGTTTTTCGATGAGGATGTTTCCATGACTTTCTCTGATTTGGCCCTTCACAGAGATGGAGCAGTTGCGGGATAGAGTTCTACAGGGGAGACTAACTCCAATTTCAATGACTCCGATAGATACAATACAGAGCAAATGTTCTCCAATGAGGAGACCCAGTTCAGTTCACTGATGAACGCAAAAATCGGTAAGGGATCTTAGCGTCCGGTCTTGGAGGGTCTGTGGTGCCTGACAAGTCGGGTCCAACAATCGATGTGTTGACTGCCCTTTTGGCTCTCAAATATCCTCAATCAATGTGCATCAACAATTAACCCACATTAATGCTCAATCAATGACTAATAGTGACCTAAAATTTAGTATACCCTACGTAATGATATGTATAGTATGCAAGCATAGGGGTCGAACCACAAAGAGCAACGAGAATAAATCACATAAATTGGCTAAAAGATAATAAATGGTTTTTGTGTATTTCATAGAGATTTTTTTATTTTTTGTGGGGTTTTTAATATATTTATTTATTTACGGATTTTTTTATATTTGTTTGTTTTCTATTTTTCTATTTTTTTATTTTATTTTTATATTTTTTATATTTTTGTTTTTTAGCATATGTAATACGTATATATAAGGTATATATAATATATATATGGTATAATTATATAAAATAAAGAAAAATAGGGAAAAAACCTGCATGATGTCTTTTTTATTTTTAAGGGTTTTTAAATTATATAGGGTATTTTTAATAATTACAATAATAGTAGTAATAATGTGAATAAATATAATTATATATATAGTATATAGATAATATATATAATATAGCGATAGATACTCAAACTAGCATAAATAAAATATTTTATCATTTTTATCTTTTTCTGTACTTTTGATATTTTTTCTCAATTTTTTTACAATTATTTTTAGTTTTAATTGAATTAAAAAGGGGGAATAGTGAATAATAATATATAACCGGATTGTTTTGGAATTTAAAATAGCTAAATATCCCAAAATTTCCTAAAACTATTTTTAATATATGATATATATAATAAATAATAAGATATAGAAATAAAAAATGGTTTTTGGATTTTCAAAGAATTTGTTATATTTTTAAGGGTAGAGCAGGGTTTGCAATTTTTTGTTATTCTTTTGTATATTTTTACTGATTTTTGGTCTGTAGATAAAAATAAAGTAATAAATAACTCCTAAGTTTTAAATTTTTTCAAAACATTTTTCTATGTTTTATGTATTTTTTTAATACAAATAGGGACTAAATGCTATATTTTTGAATTTTAAGTATATAAAAATATATTAAATGGCCTTGTAAAAATATATGTGAATTAATAATATGTCGGACACTTAAAATAAAATTCCTATAAAATTTTAAAGCAAGATGATATAAGAAATAAAACAAATAAAAAATACAAATACTGACAGGGACTTAATTGCAATTACAAATGAACAAAAATGTAATCTAGAAAAATACAAAGTCTAGGGGCCTCTACATAATTTTTCCTAAATATTTATTTCATACAATGCTGTCAGGGGTATAAATGTAATTTTCAAAAAGTGTCAAGACGTACATGTAATTTATCCAAAAAAAATGAACCGAAATATAAATTTAGGTACTAAATAATAACCAAAACCCTCAATGGGGGTCCCTATAAAAAGCCCACCCATCACGTGTATTGGCACGTGAGGTAACATGGTGAGGGAACTTTCTGCAAATAACATGAAGACGGGGCAATTCTACAATTAATACAAAATATTTTGAACTACAACTTGAACTTTATGAACTATAAAGGAAACACAAAATGCTAAGGGTATATGGCATAACTACCCCACTAAGGTGCTGGCGGACGACCAGATTGATTTCACTTTTCCATGTGTTGAGCGTGCAACGATCGATGATGCTTCGGAGATAGACAACCCAGATTAGAACCCAACATCTGATCGAGCATTCAAGGACGGTAGGATCCAATGGTCGTGATCAAAATTGGAGGTCGAATAAGATCTGATGGCTACTGCTCTTCACCAAGAATAGGGAAGAATAACAGGTTTGGCGAGCTCCGGTCGGGTACTTCCTCCTCCTTCGGTGGTCTCCGACGAAGCTACAAGGCTTAAAATGCTCCTGACGGCTCCCCACAATGGCGGTAGGCTTTAGAAGAGTCTAGGGACCTTAGATGAGGTCCCAGGAGGTCGATGACATTTCAGAGCTCAGGGAACCTCAGAGTTTGACAAAATCGCCTCCATAGCGACTTTTGGCCTCCAGAATCTGCACATGAAGCTCAAATATACAAAATAGGGGCTTCTAGGGGTCCGATTCGGGTGAGATGAATCGGAGTGGAGTAGGGCGACGACCTCCAACGAAAGGCGGAGGAAGGAGATCGAATCTCTTGATCCAGAGAGGATCAAAGGGGAGTGGGATGCGTCAGGGTGTAGATCAGATGAAGGGGAATGAGATGGAAGTGGATTGCAGGTCGAAGAATAGATGGGATGTGATGAAATAGTAGTTGGAACTAAGTTCTAGCGAACTACGAATTGTGGATTTAACACAATAAAATGTAACTTTAACTGAAATTAAAACCTACACTACTCTATCCTATGTCCTAGAAACGGAAAGGAAGTTAAAACTAAGGCTCTACCTCATTGAATGAAGGAGCCAGTCAGAGCTCCACAGCAAACGACTGTCGATTCTCATATCACAACCTTCAAACCTCTTCCTCCAGTCCAAACGATTTGGCTAGCTTCATGCCGTCACCAGAGAATTCATGCACAAAGAGATTAGGGGATTTCGAGACCAAAGAGGAATCAAAGTCAAATTAAAATCTAGGAAGGGTATATGTACAAGGAGGTTTTGGATTGAGAAGCATACTCGATTCAATGGGCCTTAGATCGAGAAATGATGTAGGCATGAAAGAGCTAGGATTGAGTAAGATCTTTGAAGATCGAGCCCTAAAATTGCAAGATACGATGGGGAAAAATTGAGGAATAGGCGAAGTCAGCAAGGCGACATACCTTGGGCACATGAGGGGGTCAGTTAACTGACAGGTCAACCGAGGCCCGCCCCTGATTGGGCCACATCACTCGCTATGAGACAAAACATAAAATAAAAGGTAAAAGAAATAGAAAAGAAATGTAAAATGATTTTTTTTTATTTTTTTTCCAAAAAACATGAAAATATTTATTATTTTATGTAGTATTTTAATATGATTTAATTTATTTTTTTGAGTTTATTTGTTATTAGTTATTTTTTACAACTACAAATGTAGGTATATTCATCTATATAATATGTATTTTATTTTTTGTTTCTATTTAGTATTTTATTATTTTATATACATAATTAATATATTTATAACTTAATCAGATACACAGAAAATATATTTTTTTATATTTTTTATGAAGTAATATGTACACTTAAATACATATGGCTATTTATTATATAGGTATATGTATATATAATCCGTCTATGTATTTTAGTGTACTTAATTATTTATAGTATTTTTAAGGTTTTAATTTATTTTAATTATGTAGAAATGTTTTAAATATTATATATTAAATTCTAAAAATATAAAATAATAAAAATATAAAGAATAATTAAATTGATTATTTTATTTAAGTAAATTGCACATTAGGGCTTCAAAGCTTAACTTTTGCATCTTAACTCCAAATTGAATGAGATCACCTTTATTAAAAAAGCTTATTAAATTTTATAAATAATTAAAGTGAATTTGATCACATAGTATGGAGAAGATATAGGTTTGGGAATTTTTTATTTTGGCTTTTTATTTTGAGTATCTAGGATACCTTGTGCATTATGTTTATATGAAATAAAATTTATATTTTTCTATGTATTTTTATCTACAAGTTTCATGTACAAAGTTTGTTGATTTGTGGTATAAATAATGAAGAATAAAATTAGTCCCAAATTGAATTATTGGGGAATAAAAATTAGGGTTTTTATTGTATTTTTGGCCCTTATCACCCATATTTTATTCCTTATCGAGCCAATCATCATGATGTCTAGGTCTCAGGGTTTAGGGTCATTCAATACCTATGATATTTCATTTCATTTTCTTTTCTTTATTTATTCTTTTATTTTGGCTTTAAATAGGTTATTTTATACAATATTTACATTGTAAATAATATGTGTTATTTTGTACAAAATAATGTTATATACATGCATTTATCTAGGGTTTAAAAGGCCAAAATGAAAGAATAAAGTTAATGAAATGGAGACATCACCCCCCCTATACTTGCCTTTGCTAGTCTCTAGTAAACACTTATGCTTATAAGTGCTTAAAAGAAAACAAATAAAAAAAAGAAAGAACTTGGAATGATCTTTGACTTTTAAACATGTCTTGTTAAAATCAAACTTTGGAGCTCAGTTAAGACCATTGGATTATTGGTTTCTTCAGAATTGTACTAAGGTTAGGAAATGTAACACAACAACCCTTAGGTTATATAATCCTATCGTCTAGTTCTCTTCACAGTCAGGCCAGATCCATCCTCTCTCTCGCATACTCTTGCTACTTTAAAATGATAGATCCATGTGTGTGAATTTTCTAGCTCTTCCCAAACAAATCGCTAAACTATAAGAGTCTGCTCTCTTGGTAGCTTGTCCTTGTGGAGACATATATTCCCTTCTAAGGTCAGGTACCACTGATCTTTACAAATGAGTGGAGGAAGAAGCTAGAAGAATGGGAAAACAATTGGAAATGGATCAGTGTAATCTTCTTTCTCTTGCCAAGCATGGTCAACGTAACTAGAAGAAGGGTTTTTTAAAGCTCATATTTTTGGTGTAACATTTGGTGTAGTCTTCTTCTTTGTATTTTTCTTTGACTTTGCGTTGTGTTGCATTCTTGTTTGAGCCTCGACAGATATAGCATCTTTTTGGTCTACCCATTTGGGGTCTTGGAAAAAGTTGCGCATGCGGATCTTTCCTCATCTGAAGCATTGTTCAATCTAGTTTCCAATCTTTAGATATCATGGCTACCAGATGAAGTGGGTTAGAGTACCATTTTCAACAATCCCCAAGAATGGTTCCTGAGCCACCTTGATGAAGCGACCTAGCATCATCCTGACTTAGACTCTAATATTTTTCAACAATCCATCTAAGTCGAGCTAGGTGTTAAGAGCTAGGTCTCTAGTCAAGCCACTGTCTCAATAGTCTTACATATTATATGAAGGGTTCTAATTAGACACAATGAATCGACTCATGAACATAGTCTCATGGAACCTAAAGAATTAAGTTAAGGTGACCTGGAGTATCCCAATTCCAGCCCTTAGTGGGTTCCTCTGAACTTAAGCGCATTAATGTCCATTCCAAGCTCTAATCTTCAGATTTTAATTCAGACTTGTTCAGTTGTCTTGATCATCCCTAAAAATGCAAATGCTATGTACAATGTAAGAGAAAATCTTTTTGTGAAGCCATTTTCTGTTTTGAACATTTTATGGATTTTTGGAAAAGTTTTTGTGCATTTTTATGCTGAAAAGTTTTTTCAGATGTTTTTGGATTTTGGATTTTGCAAATTTTTAGGGATTGGATAAAGGTTATTAAAAGGAATATGTACAATTATTTACACGGGGGTGCATCTATATTTACAAGTGTGGTGGTGTATTTTACACATGGAAATTACAGATTGAGAGTTAGTGATATTTTACAAGATTTTATATACATGTTTGATACAATTTGCAAAGATTTATGTAAGTTATTGTTTACACCAGGTTCTCAAAATATTTGAAAATATTTTGAAAACTTATTTTTGCAAATAATTTTCAAATATTCTTACAAACATTTATAAAGGTTCAAAATCAATTTGCAAATATTTTTCAAACAGATTTTCCAAAATATTTTTATAATAATTTTTCAAATCATTTGCAATTGTATTTTCAAAAATTTTATTTACATAAATATACAAACAAAATTTTTTTTTCAAAGATTTGAAAATATTTTGCAAATGTTTTCCAAATAGTTTTCAAAAGATTTTTTTCCAAATTTTTTGGACTATTTTTCCAATTATGTTTTTACAAAATATTTTAAACCCAGTATATTACATGTATTTACAAAGAATTTTTCATGTATTTTATTAATTATCCATATTATAAAAATATGAGTGTACGAGTTATGGCTAAAGTATATATAGCATATATACGACCCCCCTATACTTAGCTTGAGTTATGCCCTCGGAGATCAGAGAGAAAAAAGGAAGACATAACTCGTACTAAGTATAGAAAATCCTAAACTATAGAAAGAATGAGAAGTTGACCGTCCCTCCTATACTTAGGATGAAATAATCCTAAGTATATTAGACTGCAAAGAAGGCAGAGAGGGTCAAGGGTGGGAATATATGAAATCATCGGCTCGACCTGACTCCCCCTATACTTAGGGAGAATATCCCTAAATATAGACATAATATCAAGAGTTGAGGAGACATGTGAGGGATCAAAGAAAGGAATAACTTGGGGTGCTCACCCCCCATACTTAGGATAAAGTATGCCCTAAATATAGTAGCGATGAATGGGTGAACACCTTTCAGAAGAATTGGAAGATAGAAAAAGAAAAGAAAAAATAAGAAAAATATTTTTTGTGGTTTTCTACTCAAATGTCCGATCTTTTGGACTCTAGGAGTTGATCTTGAAACACAACTTCAATCAAATCGACAATGGATAAGAATGAGTCATGCTATAGATATAGCTTTATCAATTGTCCATTGACTATGAATGGTTGTATGTCAGGTGACAATTCAGATATCAATAAACTCTTGTTGTCATGCACAGTTTTCACAATAAAAGGTCCAATCCATTTGCTCTTCAGTTTCCTTTGGAAAATTTTTAACTTTACATCAAACAACCACACCTTCTGTCCAGGTTCAAAAGTCTTCATGTGGATGTGTTTATAATCCCATTTCTTAACAATATGTTTGTACACAAGGCTATTATCGTATGCGAAGTCTCTAAATTCAAGAAAATGGTTCAGATCGACTTTTCAGTTCTTGCATGCTTTCTCGAAATCATAATTGCACATGTTTACTGCCCATAATGATTTATGAATTAACTCCATGGGGCAAGTGGCAAGGCTTGCCATAAAAAAGGTGGTAGGGGACATGACAAGAGGAAACTTGTATGTTATTCTGTATGCCCAAAGAAATGAATTAAGCAGCTGTGACCAATTCTTTTTGTCTGGACATACAAGCTTCTTCAATATATTCTTGATCTCCTATTGGAACATTCGGCCAAGCCATTTGATTAAAGGTGGTATGGCATTGCAACACGATGCTCAATGGCGTATTCTTTGATCAACTTCTTGACCTCTTTGTCAATGAAGTGACTCCACCCACCGGATATGAGAATTTTGGGAATCCCGAACCGCGAGATGATACTCTCATTCAGAAGGTACAGACAGTGCGATTGTTTGCGGTTTGAGTGGGGATACCTCCACCCATCTGCTAACATAATCGACGACCAACGTGATGTATTCAAAGCCCTGTCTATTAGGGAATGTGCCCATAAAGTCAATGTCCCATGCATCGAAGATGTCAGAAATCTGAATATATTTCTGAGGCATTGTGTCTCACATACTGATA